>OX401405.1:11341335-11473773 GCA_947846245.1 Cerastoderma edule | reverse complement strand
ATATGATGCTGTCAAGTTAGGCAACCAATCATCGCTCTTGTATTATCATGCGCAAAATCCATTTTCCGTCATCTGTGTGGAAGAATTCAGCAACAAAACAAACGATCTTAAGTTTATTAAGTGCATATTTTTAATCAAACGAACCGAGGCCCAAAAAGCTTTTTCAACGCTCGTGGTTGAGAGACTTTTAGTGGTTGAATTTCTTTTTTTACAGAGCTCCAGATAAGATTTCGGGTCAATTAGTCTTCACTATAAGATTTTTATCACAATTCGTTTTTTGCATAATTCATCATTTTCAAATAGTTTTTTTTTTCTAATAATCAATTGTTTTATTACTTTTGTTGTGCTTGACTGTGGTGTCACTTTGAATGTTGCATGAGCCCTTTCTGGCCCAGACAATTGCCACATTTTGTTTAATACAACATTTTAAATGAATATCGGCATCCGAGCCTTCAATTTGTAACCAGGGAAAGACACTTTTCCATGCTGAGATCTGTTTTTGCGTGATGCTGCAATGTTTTGCTTTTATGGTCTTCGATTCCGCTTCATGGACTACTTTTGACACGGTATCAAATAAGACACTGCCAACAAAAGACTTCCGCGCAAAATGAACCCAAGTATACTTGCAGAATTAAGTTTCATTTGTGAATTCGTTCACACTTTGCAGCCAGCGTAATAATTTTTTAAAGAGAAAACGGAAACGGAAATGAAATCATAGAGTGGGAACCAGTCTTTCATAGAAACAGTTAAGCTTGTAGACAGCAGGGGACCAGTTTAATGAAATTATTCGTAACCAATAATTCTCAGACTCGGAAAATATGTATGGTCAAATTACGGTCACAATTCGTTTCTCTTAATCTCAATTCGTTTTGGTACGATGGATTTTGATTTTCAATTCATTTTTTCTGTGTAAATAATTCATAATAACGATAAAACGAATCTTATCTGGAGTTCTGTTTTTATATGGGTTTTACATCACATCAACATTATTTCAGTTATGTAGCAAGCCCGACTCTTAATGATGGAGGAAATGGAGCTCATAAGGGCTGGTTAAGGCGGGTAGAACCATCGGCATTCTGTTAGTCAGTCGGTCGACTGCCTTTAGTGGTTGAAATACAAGGATAAATATGAAATACTGTGCAACAAACACAATGCTTTCACCTTGGGCAACAATGATATTCGCATTTATAAGCACATTAATGATGTATGAATAATATAAATAACAACAATATGCCATTATGGCGAAGTTTTACAGCCACATACAGACACTAAACCCCAGTTGTGGTGAAGGTTAATATACTGTATATACTCGACTATAAGACGCATTTTTTTACATAGAATTTGGATAACAAAGTGGGGGTGCGTCTTATAAGCAAAGTCAATCAACATCACATACATTTTCAGCGTCATTTTTGTTTATTTTACCTATCCCTAGAGAGATTTGCAGGTTTCTTTACTTTTGTCCAACATGTTGCAAATGGCGGCCTTGTAAGTAAGGGAAGTAACTAGGATAGTTGGGAATATATACCGGTATAACTTAGGTACGGTTAATGAGTATGTTTCAAAATGAGAAGATTGGTAGAATATATCAGTTATTAGTTAAATTTATCATATCTTCTTATCTGTCAAGGTTTCCGTGACTATGGAAGGTCTGGACATTAAAACGGCGCCGACTTCCTAGGCGCATAAAATTACACTTACCATGTGTTAATAATACCGGATGTCAAACTGTGATGTACATTGTAAAAACAGCGATAAGGGTCATTATCTGACAGTTTGACATTATGCAATTTGGTTAAACTATTAACTGTGTTTTTAGCACCTTCCAATTAGCTGGATTGTCATGGTCTGATTGGTTTATAATTATAGATAATTCCCCCGGATTAAACCGGATCATACCGGTCTTCCCTATTCCAACCCTCTGAAACTGAGGTAAATTTCACCACCTGTCAAAATAAAACTAGAGTGAAATCGTGAGTTGCTTTTTGACTACAGCTAAAATAGATTAATGATGAAGATTGACAGAATATTTTTGAATTAGTTGCTAATTAAAAAACATCATATCCCTAGATATCAAATAATGTGGGAAGACAACGTTACAGTTGACAAAACCCTTGCATCATTCATCGGTGTATGATTAATCTGTACGATCATCAAAAAGTAGATGCGACTTATAGTCGTGTCAACGCTGAATTCCCCTAATCTTAGATCAAAGTAGGGGGTGCGTCTTATAGGCAAGGTTGACTTATAGTCGAGTATATACGGTAGTCTGGATAATTTCAATAGGGATAGTCATATTTCAAATGATTTTGTTAGTTGGCCCCCTTTTTTGCCAAATGACCCCTCATTTTGAAGTGAAATGGGTCAGTGTCCCCTCATAGGGGTTTTTTTCAGAAAAAGGGGAAGACGCCGGACGCTGGGTGAAAGGGGAAAAATAGAGCACGAAAGAGACATATTTTGGGAAAAAATAAAAAACTGTTTAAGTCAATATTCTATTTGAAACATTATAACATATATAATTTCAGATATAACTAAAGGAAAGGTAATTGCCCTTAAAATTCAGACAGAATTATTTAATTATTTTTTTTGTGTCCGATTTTTCAATAGATATTTTTTCTAAATATCCGCTTTTATAGAGACATATTTTCTTCAATACTTGACCAACCTTGTTCAAAATAAATAAACACTATTTGCTGCATTTTACCACTATGATTAAAGTCAGGATTCCCCATGGATATCGGATGCACTATTTTCTCGCATGCATGTTGCAAATATGCGTGATCTTTGAAAAAATGGGGCGAATCGCGTGTTGTAGAAGAATATAGACACTGCTATGATGATAACGTGGATGAAAATTTGACTGGTTATCGGCAATTAATACACAAAATACCCTTCTTAAGCAAGATCGGAATCCAGTGATATAGTCAGTTGCCAGGAGAAAATTTCCATGATGTAATTTGATTGCTTTATTTAGAATCACTGTGGATCCCAGTTTTGTGTGAGTAGGGAGGTCCTCGATCGGGAAAGAGAGAGAGAGAGAGCAATGGTACAAATTGGATAAATGTCAACTGACCTAAAGGGAGAAAAAAACAATTCTTTGAGAGGACAATACTATAAATTTGGGGGGAATTTCTATGTCTAGGGGAAAAATTCTGGTTGGGGAAGACCAATCATCCGCGTCACTTTCTTAGTAAAAAAAACCCCTGCCTCATAATGAAAAGCTTGGCAGAACACCACCAGCTTGTCAAAGAACCTGAATGGGCAAGTAAAGTTTAACTGAAATTGACTTTATAACCAGGCAAGTGTAGAAAAAGATTTGGCATTACTGACAAGAAAATTAAAGTCAGTTTTTGCCACCCCTGTGAATGTTTAAGGATCTTCTCAACAACAGGTTTCAAATATTTATAAACAATTTGGTGCTCAATCCATTTCTTCATACAAGATTGATTACAATGCAGCTGCAGTAGAAAGTGTAAAATACAAATTGTTAGACCATTGATAAAACAATCATCATTATAAAACAGGATTTCCCAGAAGTGTAAAGGTAAGCATCAGGAACGGAGACCAGTTGTATCAACTCCAAAACCCCAGTGTTCTCAATAAGAATTGGTTGAACAGGCCACAACAAAACCTGAACAGGTCACATGGACAAAATCATTAAATCCCAAGTCTCATTTTCTGCATTCTGGGCGTATTCTTTGAAGACCAGTTTAACGAAACCACTACCCTTTTATTAGAACTATAAGTCCACTTTTACGAAACAACCACAAATCATCTGCTTCTAGCAAAGAGAAATTATAGACATTGGGTACTGGGAAATCGTTTATGTTCTCTGGGTAACCAACCAGTTATAGGCAAGGAGATATCTCGCCCAAGACACACTAAGCAACAACAAAAACGGACTTTATGAGCCTAAAAACATGCAACATAATGTTCAGCTATGAACTTAGAAGAAAGACACACACACAATAGATTCAGTCCCTTACATTGGAATGAAGAAGGAGACCAATTCATATAAAATCAAGATATTGATGTGTCATAGTATCCTTAGAGAATAATTGTCAAATAAAGCAAACACTGAAGATGGGAAATCAGTTCATTACCTATTTATTTACGTACGTTTGTTCAAGATGGATCACCCCAATGCAAATAATCGTAAAAACGAAATTATGTGTCAAACTACTTCCTCTTACACACGAAAACCAATGACAATTTCAAAAATACAATGGAATCGTTAACACATAAGATTGTCATAAGTATGAAACTTAAAGATATAAAATAAGGAATGACTTCGTTTGGAAAACTAGCATGTCAAAATAAAAATAATGCATATGAGGATTTGTTAATTTTGTTTTTGTGTATCTCCGGTTTCAAGCGTCTGACGTCACTTTAGTAAACAAACGTTCTATTGACATAGAAAATTGTGTGAAAAAGGGTTTGTCAGTCATGACTTAACACACAATATGAATGATTTAAATAGAAGTTAAAATTCTGAACGAAGAAGCATCCTGATCTCTATTCAACTTACATCAAAGTTGCAGTTGTAAAGAAATATCCGTCACCTCGTTTCTTCTTTCGCTTTCATTCAACCAAAATGGCGGCAAATTACCACGAGGATTTCAATACAACCTCAAACACATAAACTAACAGAAAGGAATCCTGAAAGTTCTTAAAAAAAAAAAAAAAAAAAAAATCATTTCGAAAATTAGTCTTACATAAAATGTGATATAAAAGTCGGGATTCACCCTAAAAATTTCATAGGTATATAAGACAGACAAAGTGTATTAGGTAAAAGACCGAAAGCGTGAGCTGCATTGATATCATGTTTGATTTCATGACTCAATGAAAATTGAGCAAAGCATGACATCTAAACGAGGTACTTTAAAAAAGACAAAAAACTGCCCAGCTTGACGACTTGAAGATATTCCTCATGTAAAGAGTTTACAGAAAGGAGAAGTTTTTTCGGTAACTAACTTATCATGAGCGTTGAATCCTTTAACCATTTGTTTAAACCACCTCCACTACCCAGCGTTCAGTGAGAAATGTTCATTAACCCTTATAGTGCTGGAACCGACTTCATGCTTATGCAAACAGGTTAGATCCAGGCCAACCTCCAAGCAGATTGGCGGCTGACCTATAATCTAACCTGTTTTCTTCTCTGAGTATCTTTCCTCATCAAAACAAAGACCTAATAAACATGTTATCACCAAGTTGATTCCATAATTTTCAGAGACATGTTATCTATGTCTCTGCATAAAACCACGTCTTTAAACTTGTTATTCTATTCAATTACTTAACTATGTTTCCCAGAAAATACGTATACACAGCAATCATGATTTGAACCTACATGCACACAATGACAGGGGCTTTGTTATTTCAACTCCGGTGTTGTTCCACAGATTAGGTCTTAAATTCTTCTTACAAAGCAACAGAGGTCCGTACATATGTTAAAAATATACTAGTATGTGTGTGGTTGTGGTGTGGGAGGGTGTGTGTGTGATTGCACTGCATGTCTTCATGGATTTGGTGAAGTGCACTTCAAGATTTCCTTCCACCTTTTGTCATTGTATGTCCTTAAACGGTCGAATGCCAGTGAAATGCTATTTAGAGACTCGACCCCTATATCTGTCATAAGTTCTACATATAATTGATTAGTAGGCCTATTGTGCTAGAGTAGGCCTTGGCTATCGTATGTTGCCGGGGTGTAGGCCTACCCATGACCGCATGATTATATCTATCATACAACCGTGAACGTCATGTTCTTCATATGTGGCTTTTTGAACAAACGTATGATACACATATACATGTATTATATAACGTGTAGTAACATTAGATGTCTTTAGTTTAAATTTGTCCATCTTGCATTGATTGTGAGACAAGTTCTAACAACTTTAACGATTAGAATGCTACTCAATTTCTAAAAATATTTTTTGGGTCATCTGATTTCCAAAACCTTAAATATCTGCTAAATATATGAAGAAAGATTCTCAGAGTAGCAAACAGGTTAGACCACAGGTTATGTGACAGGTTAGTCGCCAATTTGCTTGGCGACTGGCCTGGATATGACCTGTTTGCATAAGCATGGAGTCGGTTCCAGCACTATAAGTGTTTATATGTATTAGTACTCTCGATTTTGCTTCCTGGATACATAACCAGTAACTCCATCGACTGTGGATGAATAAAAGGTCCGTTAATGCATTCAGATTTTCACGGAATTCGATCCCGCGACTCTCGCATCATGAGACAGGCGCTCTTTATTGTAGACCACTGTTCCTGGATGACTTAAGAAAACAATTATGACAAAATAGTTATCTGCTCTTGACGAACAATGTATCCTTTGGTGGTCATAACGGTATTGACGCAAGCCTCAAAGAAATTCCAGTCCAGTTAAAAATCCAATGAGGAAAATGAAAGCAACAATTCCCGCCGACTTATTAAAGGGGCGTAAACGTTATACTTTTAGTTAAAAAGCCAACTGAGTTGTCTCCCTTTCTTTCTACGCGTTCTCTGCTCCTCTCCGCCATCATATATGCTTTAAATGAAATAATTGTTTTACACGCCATATTTGATGTTTACATTTAAGGTCTGGTAATCAGCTGGTCTTCCATGGCCATCTTAATTCAAGTACATTGTATAACGAAACATAGGCGTAGGAGCGTTTTCAACATTGGGGGGCCAACTTCAGATGAGGACCGGTCTAAGAATAAATGTTCCTAAACTTTTTCATGACTATTCATGCATGTACAAATTCAATAACATTATAAGAATAAAAAGAAAGCGTATGAAAAACATGTATCTTTAATAAAAAAAAAAAAAAAAAAAAAAAAAAAAAAGGATATGCCAGGTCTCGATCTCACGCGGAAATCAATTGTATTGATCTAATCAAAAAGTAGCAGCGACCAGACTGTCACAGCCACGGATACAACATCTTCAGAGTGTCAAACAATTATATTATTCAATTTCTTTAAGCTTTTGCTAACAATTGAAGACAATATAGAGTCTGACACCTTTTAAAAAACACGTTTTACACCACTGTTTTCGTCGATCAAGACTTCCCGGGTATTTTAGTGAACTGAGTTTTCATTGGATAAACCCGATGTGATCATGATTGCCATTTGCGATGATGACGTCAAAAAGATTTTGGTTATTGTTCGTAACAAAAGGCGAATTGGTATTACATAGAGCACAAAAATACACATTTATTTTTATTCTGCTGTTAAATTTCATTTCTTTCATTTTTCTATACAAATATCTTCATTTGCCACTGTGAATATTGGGGGGGGCAAAGTATACTCTGGCCCCCCCAGTCTGGATATTTGGGGCGGCCCCTGCTCCTACGCCTATGAGAAACGACAAGAAATCATCGTAAAAGTGTTAGTTCAGTAAGTATGCTGAATATGGTATTTAATTTTGCTGATATTATTTAGAAGCAGATCGCGAAATAGTTCATCGTCCCAAGCTAGTTTTTCCCCAGTTTTTATCCATACATGATGATGAAGCATTACATCCCATCCGCACTTTCCATGCAGGCTTTGTCAAACTGGCTAAAGCCATCAACCTCTGATGAATATCTCATCAAACCAGTATTTGGACCAGAACATATAGGGGCCTTATGATTGCGTTTTCGGGGTTATATATCGCGAAGCTTAGAACTACACTTTTTCTCGTTAGCTCATGTATAAATGTAAATCGAATCTGCCTTGCACGTATTGGTAAACTTTAAAACGAGTATATTACGTAACCACAGTAACCATAGGCCCTAAACATGAACATTTCTCGACATAGAAAGTCGAATTTGCGAAAGAATCGTTCAACTAAAATAAATTAGATGGGGTAGGCCTATTATTAACCCTTACAGTGCCGGAGCCGACTTCATGCTTATGCAAACAGGTTGGATCCATGCAAGCCGTCAAGTATATTGGCGGCTGGCCTGTGATATTACCTGTTTGCTACTGTGAGTATCCATCCTCATCAAAATTAAACAGATATCTAAGGTTTTGGAAAGCAGACGACACAGTCCTTTTTAGAAATTCTATGGCTAAAGTAAGAAGACACAAGCCATTGAGCGTATGATAACATTGGGGTAAACCGCTCTCATTCAGAAACAAGACAAAAAATAGATTTTAATTCATAGTTGATATCAACGGTGTAAATCATTTTGATGAATTGACGACAACTTGTCGGTCGCTTTTACCAGAAGAGCAACTGAGAAGGTGAATTTACGTATTTACTCAAGTCGCTTTGTTCACTAGTTCTTTCGTTCGTTTCAATTATTCAGAGGACTTCAAAATTAATCACAACAGTGACAATATATGTCCGTAAGTTCCTACATAAATGATTAGTTGGTAATAATATCTTTGCCAAAAGGGGAAATTTGGATATCATCAACACATTTATATTTTGCTCCCAGTGTTTGAAGTCTATTCGTGTTTGAAGTCTATGATTGTATGAGAGGAGTCGAACCCACGATGGAACCTAGGTGATTAATATGGCGGGGTCGGGTCCGTTGTTTAACATCGCATGTATTCGGCAGGAGAGGAGACCCACAAAGGAACATGATTGGGGTCCGCTGTCAAGCTCCACTAAAGCTGCTCGTTTCGTAGGTGTCATATTTGGCATGGAATCCTGAAAGCCATAATCTGAGTGTGGTTTAAAAAAAGAAAAAAAGAGGTAAAATCACCAGAATGCTGATGGCACAATGTTAATACCCGTACGAAAAAACCCAACAACTCACAATATTCGATCTGACCTTTTTCAATAAGGAATCAATCGCCAACGCAATACACCCATTTATAACCTGGTAACCGTCTGTGACATTCTCTACTTGAGAAATTGAATCCATAAACAAATCGATTTGATACAAAATCAACATTGACGACAGTTTTCATGTGGAAGTAGTTTTATATTAAAACCAGGATTTAATTAAACGAACAAGTCGTGTGAACTCCCCAGTTTATTAACCTTTTACTCCCGTGATATTCGAAACACCAAACTTATTGCTTTCATAACTGTCAACGAGTAATCTTGTCAACCAGTTTCTTCATATATAAGCGTTTTATAGCACCGGTAGCAGACAACGTAAGAAACAACTACAAAATACAGAAATAACTTAAACGCAATCATTTCTCCTTTTTCACACAACATTTATCAAATATCACAAGAGGAAATATGAAGTTGTGCGCTGTTACTTTATTTTGGACATGTTCTAAAGCTATATGTGAGCGCGTTTCTTTTTCTTTTCTTTTTTATTATATTATTCTAAATCGGAAACCATCCAGACAATGAGAGTTTGCTTAACAAGAAATATTTCTCAATAGTTATTTCAACACCAAAGAAATCTGTAAAATGCAATACCATTCATCATATTGAAATGTATGCTTTATTGATCAATAGTATAAATCATAAATACATGTTTGCCAATGTGATAAACGATTGTCAAGGTATCTTATTTAGATAACGGTGTACTTGTAATAGTGGGCGAGAGTGGTACAGTGGTAGAGCGTCGACTACTGTACTGAGGGTCCCGGGTTCGAATACCCGTGAGGCGGGGTGAAAACTGCCGGAAATAACCCACAAACCGGCGCGATTACCCCATGAGGCAGTCATCGAGAGAAACTCGATGGGCTTTATCAAGCCTCCTTCACAATCGATGTTAAAAAAAATGCAAACAAACAAACAACAAATAGAAATAGCAATAGCAGCGATAAAAGTGGTGGTTGAAAAAGTAGTAGTACCATGGTATTACGTGCGTTTTGGATACCGTAATATAAGTGAATAGATGTAGGAAACGGCAATAAATCACAACATACAACAGCAAATTACTACAATCTCAACCCCATGTGACGGCCATCGTTTGTAGGTTGAAACAGCAACAAATCACAGGAAGATAGACACCCCCTATCCAATCGTTGGTAGTTTTCATGTAACCAAGTTAAGTGTGTACCTCGTCCATCGTATGAACATTTTTGAGGGCGTAAAAAGTCATACCAATCGTCAGGTCGCAAATAGGATTAAATAAGGATTAACAACCCATTGCTACATATAAGTCATTCCAATGCCCATATATCTGTACTGTTTTAGAAACTATTATGTCAAAAAGAAGAAATTGCTCTTTCAGAGCAATTTCTCCTTTTTGTCACAATAGTTTCTTACCATCTATCACAAGTGGGAATCGCATGTTAACTACTTTGTATTTTCTGCCTGTTGTTGATGTTAATTTGGACCGATCAGAATATTCTATAAGAAGGAATGGGTCATATAGGGGAATGGGTTAAAAGACTTATAAAAAAGGCAATATTAGTCCTACTTTAGTGCATCATTTGTTCTTTATACTTCTGCTAAACACGTTCTAAGACATCTTTTTACAAGGACTGATTCCCCAACTTTGTACTGTGGCTTCTGTAAGGATTTTGTCAGAACTCTTCGCGGGAATTGACACAAAGGTTTGCTTTTCATTGTTTCATTTGACATTTACGTTCCTATTCCTTTATATTCCAATTTGACGCGATAGAAAGTACAAGTTGATTAGAAATAGTTTGTTATCGAACCTATTACCCTATGATAACTAACGCTTGCTCGTTATGAGCACTTTCTCCTTTTCCCACAAGACCAATGTGACATAGTGGTACATTGCTCATGACTAGCAAAATACACGTATATTCTTTACATAGCATTTTATCTATGAAAGAAATGTTGTTTTTTCTTGCTATTTTTGTTGTTGGTTTTCTAGCCTAGTCAGCTAGCAACCTTTTCTGGATCGGGTTGTCTAACCTTTCAGAGAAATTTTCGCTATTTTTTGGAGAGGTTTCGTTTTAAGAAGTATTATGTCGGAGGCCTTTTCTTTGGATGACCTGGATGAGTTCAGATTAGTAAGCATTTTGATATTGGATCCTTAATCGTAAAGTCGGACATTGCATCATTACTGAAATATTGTTGATTTGATGTAAAACACACATGTATGTATCGGAATCAAAGGGGTCAAAATCAAATAGGCTGCACTATTTATGATCTATTTCTTGTCGTTGACTGTTAACGTAAAGGAGCGAATTCTTACTCTTAATTCTTAATCTCATTTTTTGTGACGACAATTTGGCTCGGCATCACTTTTGAATGAAGAAGATACGGCATTTGGCCTGACTTTGACATGTTTATGTAAGATATACGTACAGCGGTTGGATTTCCTTGAATATATAAAAAAATAAAATAAACAAGTAAAAAGAGATCGATGGTCATGATTTCAGTTCAATAATGGACAGAACGACAGTCATAATATCGCTTGACTGCCTTATCAACTAATCATGTAAACGCCCCATACCTCATGGAATAGATATAAGGCAGCCACCGAAGAAGAAAAATCTACGAATTGAAGTGTAGAAATACCAGTGGATCGTCGATTAATTTAAAAATTATGTATACAAATCATCAAATATGGCAACAACAGTATCAGCTGGGACTTTCGAAGTCTGATGAGTCGGCACACAGAGCGGGTTTCATATGCATTTAATTATACATGTTTTCCGTTTCGGAAGCCTGAATATTTCTCTTGACAATTGAAAACGACAGATAACATCACCCAAAAGCAGAAGTTTTACAGGAGAATACTCCGAGGCATGTATCAACCCATCTTATGTTTGATAAGGCCCAGACTATAGCTTGTGTTCTATGTATTCGATCACACTCACAATACTTTGCTAACAATTGTCTGCTATATGAATATGTTCACGGATGTAACACTGAACTATTCCATGCTACCCATAGGCCTACCCAAAATCAAATCTCAACAAGAGCTTGTAACAAACAGGTATCATATTTTCTATAGACTTCATGGCTTTTCGTGTTTTGAATCAGGGGCACCTTCCCCATTGGATTTTTGTCAAAACCACACAGTTTTCCAAAAATTTCAAAGTCACCAGCTTTCTGATTTCCCAATTCAGCAATTCATCGATACAATTTCCCCAAATAACTAGGATTAGTCCTTTTTCCTATTAAAGAAATAAAAGCCCTGGACCTTATGACCTAGTAGAATTATCTGTATCTAGACCATATTAGTTGGGAAGCCTTAACATGTCTAAGCATTTAAGCTGAATCGACCATGCTAAATATGAGATACCAAAGTTAAATGTGTTTCACAAGAGCGTCAAAGTCTACCTTCACGTTCGGAAGACATCTTCATCGGAACATACAACGCAAGATGATGATTGGGCCACGTCACGGGAAAAGGGGCACTCGGACATAGCAAACAGTGTAGCCCCAGACCAGCCGCCACGTCACTGACGTGGCGGCTGGTCTGGGGTTACACTGTTTGCCATCTTAGAGGACATCAAGTTCTACCTTTAGATAAATACAAATGATAACTGTCGTGACTAGATGCGGGAATAATAGCGCTAAAAAAGAGCTGAGTCAGCGGTTTTTATTTATGAGCGGTTTTTATTTATGTCCGAGTGCCCATTTTCGCGTGACGCGGCCCATAGACTTCCCACTTTCATCCCAATCAGCGAAATGATGGAATAGTATTACCTCAATTGTACTCAACGCTCTCATCTCTGTATAATTCAAACGGAAGATTCCACCCGTTCATTTTCAAACAAAAATTCCTTGCCAAGTTAGGCCCTTTAGCCTACCTATTGATTTCCGGTGTATATTTACCTTACACAGCCACTACAAGAGGAATTTAACTCTTATGTATAATGAGGAAACCATTTCATCACAACACATCTTTTCTGACTGTTAAATACCAACTCATCTAGTTTTCCAAGCTGTTCTATCGTTGCTCATTTTTCTTCTGCCCAACAATCTTATCGTCTAGGCGTGGCCAAGAATGACCGTTCGACTCAAATTGTAGAAATAGACGGCCATTGCTGAGTTGGATGTCCTATGATCGAATAAATATACCTGTACAGAGTTTCTTCGAAGTAAAAATGTTAAAAAAAGTATATAAAGTCTCGTCACCAAAAGCCTCGTCAGGTAAATTTCTACCGGTTACCAGTTTGCATTGTATTTGAAGACGTATGCTACACATAAATGAAAAAAAACAAACAATTGAAAGCAATCTTATGCCGCTTTGCTTTAATATTTTGCATTGTTTTGGTCCATTATGTCCTGCTACAAATTCATGACGTCATTTCAATGACGTGATTTGTGACGTCACGTTACCGATCAGACGAAAGCAAAACTATCCAGCAGGCATGCGAGTTCTTATTCGGTTTTCTACATTTCCTTTACAAACATCCTGGTTAATTATCTAATTAAGCTTTGTTTGTGATGATGCCACCACCTCCAAAGGTAAGATTGTTAGTTAATCATTTGTGATTTTTTTCGATATCGATTTCTTAGATATTCAGACACACCTTCATCATTTCGGAAAAAGGCCATAATCTTTGGCCGATCCAAACAAGTATAAGGGAGAACGACATACAACAGACATAGAATGTCGTTTGACAAAAAAATAGCCATTTATCACTTCAAATTTTGGAAATTCATACTTTCCCAATACATGCCGTTTCCTTTAGACTGGAAATAGACCTCTCCAAACAATCTGAATTAATTTGATAACATTGGTAAATCCTTGTTTTATTCAAATGCATGAATTTAGGCATATTTTCAAAAGAAGAGAGCTAAGTATGGCATAATCTGTAGGCGGAACAAAAATTGAGTCTGCATAGCTTTTTCTCGCTATATTAGGAGCCCATAAAAGGCATCTTTCCAAATGGCAATTTCTCTAAAATCATGCAGTCTTTCCAAAAAGTCAGTCACATCAGCTTTTTTGTTTCATAATTCAACAATTTCAGCGATATAACTTCCCCAAACTAACAGACCTAGGCCACTTTCCAAATTAAGGAAAACATGCCCCGGTCTATGTTTTTATCTATTCCCACGTTGCTTATTTCCCGACGCATCAAGTTCGGGTATTGCAATGGGAGAACAAATAAATACAATGTTCACTATGACCAAAGACGAAAAACCTTGTAAAAAGCAATTATTTCTTTTGCCAAGTTGGTTTCTAAATGACATTTCGATGAACCGATATTTTGACCTGGACGATTTATGTTTGTTATTGCTCTTAGCTTCGTCAGGCAAAGTGTCCAAAACGAGGACATGTTAGGCATCCTGTGACAAATTTATGCATACAGACCGGTTCAATAGGAAACAAACAACTTGCCAGCTAGATCATTTTAGCATGCATGTCTTTCGAATATATAATAATATATGCTATGCAGTATGTTTTTCATTGTTACATGGTGTTTTAATTTATGAAATGGTTTATAATAAAAAAAAACATGGCTTCTGTCACGTGCGTATGAGCACCACATAGAACCATTTAATTAGATCGAACTGATACATCTACTTAACACATTATTTAACTTTAAATCCCACAACGCCAATGCTTATTTTACAGGTGGTAAAGTGCCCTCTTTGCGTATTCGAAACAATATATTTACACTCTCCTTTGTGATTTCGCTTCGTTTAATGTTAACAAGTTTGAATTACTGTGTTGGTATCAACTATCCATTAGACCCATATCAACTTCTTACCCATTACCTGGTTGTATGGTATATTTTAATATATTTCATAAATCAAGGTTGTTTTTTAAATCGAGTAGAATCTATTATGATGAGAAAAAGAAAATATTCAGTAAAAGCAATTTAATCTACCTTCGTCTAAAACTCTTTTGTTATAAAACGGGACATTTTGAATGCGTTTAAAAAATGACTTATAACAATGCAAAAGTCCACTCTCCATATGCATACTATTTTCTATACTCTTTTCCTCCTGCATCTGATTGACTTTATTCGAGGCACGTGCATCAAAGGACTTAATTAAGCAACCTCTGAGACACAAGGAGAAATTGGTCTCTTCACTGGTTAATAGCCTACTGGTATCCCATACCACAGTTTTCTGTGCTTTGAGATATACTTATTCGTTATATTAATTTTGGAGCCGTCACAAAATCATTCGTCGGGCAACTGATTAAGTTACGTTTTCGTCCATTTCACCATAAATCAAAGTGAAGACGGATCAAAACTTGTCACACACTTCTTATCTGATTTTTGCATGTGTTTACAACTACCCAATACGCAGCTGCGGCCTTTTCACTTTTGTAGAAAGTGTAAGGTCCTTTTTACAATGGTCGTTATTAACAAATCATACAATAGTAACCATTCGCATGTCTAAATCTGTCAAAATTCCCGAAATATTCGCTTCTTTGGCATAAGCTATGCAGTTATCAGAGGGAAATTTAATTTCAAAATTCACAAAATCCGAATTCAACGCACCCACATATGTAAACAAGATTTATATTTTATGACATAATAAAGAAAAGGTTTGAAGCGATGAAAGTTCTTTTTTTTATACATACGTTATCTATGTTTCAAAAAGAGGGTGTTTGCTGAAGAGATTTCTATTTGGGAAGGTCACATATCGTTTTTGACGTGAATAGGTTTCACTCCTAAGTCAACAATACCGCCCTTGATGAAGATGTCTGTAAAAAACCACTATAACGCATGGTAGAATTGTTCAAAACGAGTAGCTGTCTCATTGATGTGTGCTTCATGCTTAGTCATTGGCAGCTGGCCTGTGATCGAACCTGTTTGCTACTCTGGGTATCTTTCCTTATCAAAATTTAATCAGTTATTTAAGGTTTTGGAAAGCAGACGACACAAAAATCTATTTTTAGAAAATTACCAAGTATTCTAAGGGTGAAACATGTGTGTGTAGTTTTTGTCGTCGGCTGTTGGTTTGAATTTTGATAGGCCACAGTTTCCCTAATGGGCGAATGATTTAAGCTCATATCTCTGTAACGATGTGTATCGGGTTTAATGAATACTATTACGTTGTAAACGCTGGTATCAAATATTTACCTAACACTACAAAACACACCTGCATAATATCAGCCACGTATCTTCGGCCTGAGAGTTCAGCCACGGATCAACCTGTAACGACTTCTCAAGCACTTCCTTCTTTTATCACATTGTTTTTGAGTCGCCATGTAGCAGGGACTTTCAGGTCTGTATATATGAAGCAATGTGTTAACTCTTTACCACCTGCAGACATGTTTTACATGAAGCAGACGGCTTCAGAAGAGTTTTGAAAACATGTGAAAAACATTTCAGTTCTGCGGTTGTGATATGTGAATAGACTGAAAAAGCATTGAGACAAAAGGAGAAATTGCTTGTGACAAGCAATTTCTCTTTTTGTCACAATGCTTTTAGGATACCGTCTGTTGCGAGACGCAAAATGTGGCGTTAGGTTGTTATGTGTTGAAAAAGCCAATTAAAAGTTTTTGGATTGATTTAAGAGGGCAACTTGAAGACATCTAAACCAATGGCCCCCTATTTTCTCTTAAAAACACCAAGCTTCAATGTCATGCTAAATTGAAATCAATATTGAATTGGTATTTTCTTTCTTTTATAGGAAAGAACATCTCTTTGAAAGTAGAAAAAAATATCTAGTTCGTATACAAGTAATTCATCTTCTTACGTACATGTAGATGATTTCGAAAAACCATCTTTATCAGACTGGTAAAATGGTGGAGTTGTTTTAAGAGCCACGAAGCTGACACATAGTATTGGCTAGATGCACCAATTTGGACCGCTTTAAGCTTACGTTTGAAAAAATGATCTGTATGTTATCAATTCGAGCACGGGCATGCTGGGTTAATATGTCCAATGAATGAAAAGTCAGTAATAAGTTAGAGAAATGAACACTGGAAACTGGTTTGAATCCGGTTATCGTGTTTAGCCTCTGCTTACTGTTGCCGCGATATAACGGGCTAGAAACACGTTGAAACCGCGTTGAGCGCTATACGGATGAATTGCATTCAAGTCAATAGAGGAAAAGGACATTCTATTCATTTAAAAGTGACATGCTATTTAGACAAGCTGTATATTACTTTGAACTATATTTAATCGAAAGGTTATGTTCACCGAAATGATTTCATACTACCATGCAGAAACATGATTTGTATAGATGAGTATGTATTATGTAACATCTTTCTCCATGTAGTTTGAAATCATTTGGCAAATGAACATGTCACTCCTGGTGAGCAATTTATCCATGATTTTTACCACATATCACGAACAAAACGTTTTTGTATACATGTATATCATTTTTTTATTATCATCGGCTGTTGATTACAAATTTAGACCAGTCACAAATGCCTATATATTGGAAAATAGATTAACCCATTACAATAACGGCATTTGACTGTTTCTTTAAAGTCAAATTTGGAAAACATTGTGGAAAAGGAGAAATTGCTCTAAACGAGCAATTTCTCCTTTTCCCACAATGTTTTCTGCCCTATTTGAAGATTGTTTTTCAATTTTTCAATCGCATTTTAAAAATGTCGTCTGCAAACCCTTCAATGTTGGACAGTCGAAAATTTGGTGCTTGGTAGAGGATTAATGATTATTGGCGGCCTCTAATATAGAAGGTATGTCGGAACTTTTAACGTTTAGCTTTAAACGGGTCGAAGACTTTTTGTTTGACCGATAACCGGCGATCGTCGTGAATCAAAAACCCTTTAGGCACTTGAATAAAGGGGAATTTAGAGAATATCGACATCTAATATGGATTTTGGTGTGGTAAACTCTATACACACATAAAGCACAGTGTTAAATGACGTAGGTTAAATGTGGTAATATTGATATTGAGTTAAACGAAGTCTAACAATGCGGAGCGGTTACTTGTGTTTTAACGAGTGCTAATGACGGGCTAGATTTTCAAGAGCTGAATGATCGGACTAAAGATCATCTTGAGAAAAAACATGGATAGTGCCACCATGGGTCGCTCGAGGTCGAATTCGGGACTTTATTTTCTATCTCTTCTGGAAAAGAGTTACAGGACACCACCGGCTTCGGACTATTTGGTGACCACAATGAAGCTACGGGATCGTGTTATTTCGGCTAAAAACCCACAGCGCCATTCCACCACTAAAAAGTCAATTAAATCTGCACCTCCATTTCAGAACCGGACCCCGGATAACTATCCCATGGATCACAGCCGGGAGGAAGTTCTCAAGTCGGCGAAAAGTCGCAGGACAGAGAAAAACGCCAGAGAAAAAACAAATGCTTCGACACGGGTGTACAGTGGGAACATGCGGGACTACGGGAAACTGATGTTCGACTTTGCTGTTGTCAGTGCTAAGCAGAAATGTTCACAGAATGTACAGAAAGATCCGGGTTGCCAGTCGGGACCAGCAAAGTGGGCTAAACCCCGGTACCAGAAGGAGACACGCACCCCGGAAAGACCCGAGTCCAGATGCAACGGGCCGACACCGGATGGTAGTATCCTGTATAACAGACGACAGAAGATCTTGAACACGATTCGTATCCGCCCAAAGTCGGAAAGTGACGGACTTTACGTCCATGACAGGTCTCAATCTAGACTGGGACTACAAGAGTCCATTATGGAGAAGAATCAACATTACCGCGTCCTCAATCTCAACGAGGCTTTTCATCCGGGTACCTCGAGCGGGAGATCCACTTCCTGTAGCACAGACGTTCTTCTCATTCCAATGGATCAAATTAACGAAAATGATGATTATTTACGGGAAAGGAGAATTAACGACTCGGTTGCTGGGCAACATTCAGTTGCTGCGGACGATGTGTTTTCTGAACTAGCCAATAACGACAGCCGAGATGGGACATGTGAAATATTCGAGGACCGAGACGCGACGGACGGCAGAAAGTTACGTGACAACAGGCTGCGGCCCCCTACTAACCCGTGTAACGTTCGTCTGTATTCACTGGAAGAGCCATCTTCATCGGAGTCCGACGAAGAGAAGGAGGAAGCACCGCCGCCCCCACCTGAACCTAAAAAACCGGAACCCAGATCGTCATTGTTCAAGTAAGTGAACCTTTCCTATCATTACCTTTAACTTGCGAATTATGAGTCTTATACATCGTGTCTCTGTTTAGAGCCATACTCCATTACTTTGGTGCCTATGTTTGGGGAGCATTAAAAAACGAGCGTGACTCAAAGATGAATCGCTTTTAAGTGGTTTTAGCCACTGACACAATGAATGATAATAATAATAAAAATGTCGTTATCTTTCCTTTCCATTTTGAGAATCTCGGGAATTTCTATAACTTGGACCTGATTCGCATGCATGGTAAACAGAGAAACTGTGAGAAATAGTGACATTTCTTTGCCTCCTATTGATCCTTCATAAATTCTTCAAATAGTTTACGACTCAAGGAATGACAGTGACACAAGACAACAAAGGTCTATAAAACATTTACAATGTAGTTATCTTAGTCGCAGTCGTTTATATCAAAGATAACGAGAAAAAATACGTTATTCTTTCTTCACAATCGCCATATGTAGTTATTTCTAGTTTTAATCCGAGAAGCTCTTTATCCGATGAAACTGCACAAAAGAACAGCATTTCTTGTCTAGTAAGGTTACGAGAGAGCAAGCTATGTATCATGAGTTGTGACTTTCCCTTGTTGGTCGAGCATGTTTATTTGCTTATTGTGGCCTCTACTATAGGTCTGAAATACTAATGAAAACGGCTTTTAACCAAACTTCAAAACATATCACTTTAAAGTTTTGAATTTCGAGGTGTGTTACCTCTAGCCGACAAATTACTTATGAACAGAGTGACAATGCGCCTCTGAAAATATATTTTCATTTTTAGACATACTTTCAGGAAACACTTTGCCATTCACTTACGTTCATCCAACCCTCGCCCTGAAAACGACCCTAGCCTACATCCTTCATTGTACTTGTAATTAAGTCGTCTTTGCGTACACTTACTTAGACCGATGTTTGCATAGGTCGATAAACGGTGACTTCATTGAAGGATCGCGTAATCAGAATCGGGCGTGATAATATTGTACAATGTCACGGGCAAGTCGTCCCTCCTTTATCGTTATGAGATAAGTATTTGGGGTAGTTTGCTGACTTTATGACACACTTACATGCATTTAAACCAATTTTCAATTTTGTATGCGCGCTTTAGACACCATGTTATATACCAAACCAGCAAAAGGTTTTTCATTAAAAAGTAATTGAAAAATCGCACATCCCCATTAGTTTTTAATGGATGAGCTTCACAATCAAGTTGGCCGACTTAAATTCACTGGTGACATTTGGTGGTGTTGTAAAAGCACATTATTTCGAATAACCTATAGTCCTGTTTGGAATTTAGTGACTTGTACAGACGACCTGATAAAGTATAAAGGATACAGGGATTGACAAACTATTTTTTATCTTTCATACTATGTTCAAATCCCTATCAACCTATTGAGATACTCACTAAGCAGGTAAATGTAAATTGAAAGCATGTCACACAAAGTAGAGTACGAGAATCATGGTATTTTCGTCGTCCTAAACCAGTATATACACTGAGCTAAACATGACATGAAGTGGTTTGAGTCCTTCACATACGAATGTCTTTCTGGAATTTTGTGACAAGACAGTAATATACCATGGCCTATTTTTTCTTGAACTGTGATATGGCTTGTCGTTGTTAGTTTGGAGAAGTGGTATCGCTGGAATTGCTGATTTGGAGGACCATATGTTGGTGTGCGTTTGAAAATCGCATGATTTTAAAGAACTTTAAAATAATTTGGAAAGTTTCTTTGATAGGCCTCTGTTATATAACACAAAAGTATACATATAAGAACCCTTCAAACGACTGACTATGCATTTTTTCTCGGGGATTTTTCATTTTATATAATAGGGGCCTTTCGAAGGCACGTTCCCAATTTAAAATTTCTTTGAATTCATGCTGTTTTCCCAAAAGATCAAAGTTAAAGCAGCTTTTTCAGTTTCCCAAATACAGCAATCTAGCGAGATAACTTCCAAAACTAACAGGCCTATGCCTCTTCCCTATTTAAGGTTTAAAATGCCCTGTTCCTATATATCTTTTAAAGGGTTGCATCGTTTCTGTTAAACTTTTCTCCTTTATTTCGATGACCCCACAATCGTTTCTCACCATGGTGAATAAATTCAATTCCCCTTTTTATGTGTCACGCAGCTTACATGCTAATATGAACGTTAAGAAGGACAGCTTTGTACACACACCAAGAATAATAATGATTTTGAATGTTTGAAAATGTCGCTTTCATGGCTATAATCCGGCTGGGATTAAACTTTTAAACCCTTTAAAAGTAAGAAATACATTGCCTCATGACAACCCCTTACTCAATGTTCCCCCCTTTGTCGTACCGGTTACAGAAGACTTCAGGGGTCATTGTGGTACTGTAAAATGATACATTGATCTTAAGTAATTCTCTTTGTGTTACAATGACTTTTACCCAATATTGCAACGTTTGTAAAACGTTCATGCAAATTTGCGAATCTTATCATTGATTCAGAGAACATGCGGGTAGATTTGTATTCTGCGTAAGAGATGAAGCGTTGCATAAGCTCGCGAAGTCCAGGACATATATATAATGCAACCGAACTAGTTCTCATATGCTTATCATTTCTAGATCTTCGGCTTTGTCTTTCCGTTTGTGACCACGACTTCACAGGAAATATTTGAAAATTTCTTTCTTTCTATAATCAATGGCAGAAATTATGTCCCATTTACAACTGATCAATCATTCGTCCCGAATTGTTGAGTTGAGTCCAATGTCTTTTTTTCACTGGAGAACGGAGATTGCTATTTTGATATCGACATGAATGACATTCTGTTTGAGTACTGTTATGTACATGATATATTCTTTATTGACTAACAACTTAAAGCTTGCATGCTTTTGCATGTTTATATTTGGCTAGTTGCTGAATTATCATAAATAGCATGCATTCTTTTAAATAATTATTCTATAACGCTCATTTCAAGTCTTATGAATATGGTAAAGTTCATTTTAATATATTTCCTCTCTTGATATAAGCTTATTTCATGTTCTGTGATCTCAAAAAGGTTTGCCTTTTCAAATCACATTATACAAAATGTCAATTAATATTGTGTACGGTAGTAGGGAACTTACTTTCGTTCTCAGCAATTTGAAATTCCTTTTGAATCGCACAATTGTCTTCAAACATCACCACCAGAAGCTGATATGACCCCACACACCACAACTTCATTAGACAGTGTGTCTCCAATTCAAGATGCAAAGCAACTAGCTTTGATAGCAAGGTTCCCATCGTGAAAAATATACTTTACCTATAGGAAATAAAATAGTACATTATTTTAAGGTCGGAAAAAGCAAAACGACTGGAAAATATATTCCGCGATAATATGATATACTGTTTGGATTTAAAGACTGTCGAAATATAAAAAAAAATGCTTTGAAACACGACCAAAACACGCCTATGTTTAAAAAGTCAGAAAACTGTACATGTATATATTTATGTGCGCCGTTTACATTGTAGTAAGCACAATTGTAAAACTACTCAACAGAACGGCAGTTTCTTTGTCTACAACGGTATATCTCAATTGACAAGTATGTCTTCTGTTATCAACGACTGACTCATTTTTCTTACTTGATATTGGAAAATAAAAAAGGCATTCATTAAATAATTGAAAAATAGGTCTTCAGTATTTAACTTCAGTCTTTTCTTCTATTTCTTTTTGATTGATAAAGAAATTCCTTGACTAAGTTATATTTCTATGGAAACATTGGCAAATTCTTAATCTACCATTATCCATATATTAAAAGTCGTTTTCCTTGAGAAAAAAAGTAAAGATTGCGAAGCATAATCTTGTTTTTAAACACAATAGACATAACATAATATAACATATCTTTAGTGAGACATTATGTACAGAAGCCGATAGTCAATATAGATACTACATTCGTACAGCGCATATTCATTCAAATATAACAAGAACGAAGAAATGGTGAGAAAATAGAAATTGTGATGAAGAGAATCCATTGATTAATACAAGTAAATAAAGATCTACTGCAATTCGAGATCATATTTAATCCATTTGTACAATCAAAAGTTTTTGGGTGTCGCGGTGGTTATTATTCTCTCACTTACTAAAATTGGCTTGTGTTAATTTTCCGTACGCCGGATATAGCTACTTCCGTTTTATTGATTTGGATACCCTTTTAGACTAAAGGCTAGCGCTTGTATCGTTATGAATGTCGTCATTTAGTCAATACCCTTTAGTTTTTCTCTGGTTGACAGTGACCTGGTGACATGCGTCTACCATGCTAAATGAACTGCTTATCAACCAAGATTGACATGTTAAAATATAAAATAAAACAAAAGACAGCATACATTTTATAGCCTTCAGAGCCCTAGCCTAGTACTGTTGGATCCAGGAAAACAGTTACATAAATGAAAAATTGTTGATATGGTGTTAAACAACATACAAATAAATACATGTGATATGTGCATTCGATGCAGATAGTCATTTATCTTTGTACTCCTGGTTCACGACACTTACATGGTTACTATTGGTAGCGTCTTTGCCAATTCAAGAAGACTATCAGGTACATATATACAATGTACTAGTTTCCACAGAGCTTTAAACGAGACATCGTGTTAACAAGAACTAGAGAGCTTGGTTGAACTTGTCCGATTTTTTAATATCTGTAGGATTCATGCTTTAGTCTTCACATCGTGTTAACAACTTTTCAGTTATATTGAAATGCTCAGCTCATCATTTGTGGAGGGAAATCTTTGACATAACTGCTAGTTAGGGTCTGTCAAGACGTCTAGAAACGTCGATACTTTTTATCGAGTCTAAATGATATCTCACATGAAATCTAAAATCTGTCGCTCCGAGTGTTGTACCAATACGGAGAGTTATTTTGCTATCTTGCTAGTATCAGGTGATTAGTGCTGACCCATTTCGAAGTATGGGCCGAAGTTACTCTCAATGATCGAAAAATTGATATATCAGATAAACCTTTCAACAATGCATTATATCTGCAAAATAAATGTGCTTTACTTGGTTACCGAAGAGTTATGAACGGAACACGGACACTTATCAATTATCTAGTTTAATGTAACTCTGTAGATCTGTAGTAACATCTTATCAAAAGAAAACCTTTCTTAAGAAAGATAAAACGTAAATATATGGGACAGATACTTTAAATGAACTTTCCGTGTTTGACACGATGAAGCTGAACTGGATTGAGAATATTTCAAGAAGAGATTTTCTCATCATTACCAACATCCCTAGGGAACATGAGTGGACAAGGAGCTAATACAGCAAAAGCGTCAATGACCATAAAATAACTCCGTATTATCTCACTATACTACTTTTGCCGTTATTGTCTCTTGACTTTAATGCGTTGTTGGTACATGTACGTATCTTGTTAAGCTAAATATAAGTGGAAAGTTTTAAACCGTATCAGTAGCTGCGATGTTCATAACAAGAATTATTAAAGCCTCAAACTACTTAAAACGGGGAATTATGAGCAAATGCCTTTCACTCCACGATAGTTCCTTTTAACATGTCTAAAAATATTGCGTAAAACTATGTTAATGGTAAATCAGTCGGGTTTCTCTGTTGATAAGGTACGTATCGTAAAGTTTAATCACTAGACATGTTGAGGAACATGTATCTAAAGCGGGTTTAAAAAGGATTAGATAATGTTATCATGTGGTTTTAGCTTGGATGAAAGAAAAGGCCCAGTTCTTTGGTTCTCGCATGAAGAATACATTCTTTCAGATAGTATAACGAGATAAAATTTATATATAGGCACCGTCAATCTTGCATACATGTATAGTTGTAGACTATTTCCCCTTATACAGGTGTTCAATACGTTCATCGTAGGGGAAGCAGTTAATAGAACAAATCAGATTGAGATACATGTACGTTCATTAGGATATTTAGGTAATGTCATATAAGAATGATGCAGCTAAAGCTAACGAATGTTACCTCGTGGGCTGTATTCTACTACATTGTAGAATACAGTAAACGGGAAGCATTCAAACAAAACCACCAAGATTGAACTATGATATCGGAGACAATTGATCCCAAATATTTGATTATGGTGGTGATAAACGTTCAAATATAGGATGACTGTCAAACCCACACTGAGATAAACAAAACTTTGTCTAAAACCCTTACCTGTAACACAGGACAAGCTCGTCGTATTATTTCTGCTGTGTCTTTCGTACATCATATCTAATACCAACAAAATATAATTGGACTAAACCGTTTCTTTGAACTTTCTTTTTCAAGGAGGAATTGTTTTTTTGTCATAAGCAAACTGTCTTTTTCAACTTGATGTTGATTGGGATGCATGCACATCATACCATATTATGTGCGTGTATCTCACATTAGTCTAAATCAGGGGTAATAATAAGGTATTTTACGCGCAGTCATCGAAAAACCATGATAAAACCATGATTTATGGTACCGCCATTATAGTGTTAAGATAGCAATAAAGACGTCGGATAAGAGAATAACTCTCCGATATGGACTCTTTCTTTTTTAAATGATATCTTAAGTCTTGTCAAAATTGAATGTTATACCAGATGACATAATTTCATTTTGGTGACCGATTTTTGACGAAACAAGAAGGTAAAGTGTACTTCGTCTTTTGGGAAACCTCTCGTTTTATGTGCGTTACTGAAAGGCGAAACCCGTATTTAAAAAGGACAAGCTGACCGGTTTGTTCATTATTTAGAAAGCATAAAGATGTCGCTTACAACAATACCGCCAATAAATTCTGTCTTTCTCACGAGCGGAGCTCTATTCTCTTAAATCTGAATATTGACCAATCAAAAATTCAAAGAAAGTTGGTAGACTAATTAACAATCAAACAATCAATACTTTATTGGCAAGAGTCGGCAAAGCATTTTGCCTTTAGTCCTTTACAATTCTTCTAAATATGGCTAAGACATTTTGGTCATGTAACGAGAAAGAAAAACGTTGCGTGGTCTAGCTGAAGAATAAGCAAAATAATAAAAAATAGAAACATAAAATGAAACAAAGCAAGCAAGCAGACTAGAAATATATTGATTGTTTCTTAATTAAGACTGGGTAAGGTTTAATTCCGTACACTCAAAACTGTAGCGTTTGTTTAGGAGTTAATTCTCTTAACTGGCGTATAAACGTGAGAAAGTTGTAATCTTAGGCCAAGTACTCATAGGTTAACACATTCCTTAATCTCGGATTATGAGTTGGTTAAAACTGAAACCCCATACAAACGACATTTCTTAAATACGAAACAACGCTGTCATTGAATTGTTTACATCATTGCAGAAAAAAGTTAATTTCTCTTAACGAAAATCTTGTCCTTAACTCAGAGTGATTTCTTAATCGTCCGATGCAGAAACGTTTAAACGAGGTTATAAAACATAAGGCGCTAATGTGCTCACTAAAGTAAATATGGTTAAACTCAAGAATTAAATTGGACATAGAAATAATTCGATAAAAACGGGCAGTTGATTCTTCCTTTGCACAATGGTGTCAACCAACTATTACAAAGAAAAACATTTTCTATAGAATATTATTGTAGTCTGTGTTTGCATTCATATTCGACAAGTCCCATAGTCCCAAGTGAGGGCATACGGTTTAATACATGTTGTAGTAGGTAAATCAATGGATTAGAAATCAATCGAACCTTGTTCGATGACTAAATGATCCGGTCAAGTGGGTCTCCTTGGACAAATCATTTTCCCTTGAGGACTTAACCCAATACAACGAGGTCATATATATACACTTATGAATAATTCAGTTTTCTTGCGCAATTGGTTAATCCATTCCCTCTTAGGAAATTATGTGACTGCTCTCAATTGAAAGCATCAGCAGACAAAAAAAAAATAAAAATAGCGCCAAGAATATATTTGTAGGAAGGCATTGTTACAAATGAACGAACTCAAGCATTACATCATTGTGTCACAAAAACCTGCCTCGGCTGATGCACTTAACCCTTTACCAAACGCCAAATTTTCGACTGTCCCAAAATGAAAGAGTTTGCAGACGACATTTCAAAAAGTGGTGAAATTGAAAAATAACTTTCTGATAGGGCTTTAAACATTGTGGGAAAAGGAGAAATTGCACATTAAGAACAATTTCTCTTTTTCACACAATTTTTTCCAGAGTCGTCTGCGGTAAACTGGTAAAATGTCGTTACTGTTTGGTAATGGGATAAGTAAGGTCTTATGAAGTGCGGAGTAATGTCGAGTGCGTCTATGATAATACCCCAAGGTCAGACGCTGCATTCCATTGAATTGGTTCAATTGTATTGTGAGTGAACACAATTCGAGACCATAGATAGATACTTTATTGATACATAAGGCCATAGGCCCATCAGTACACAAGAAGTAAACATTTAAGCGACAAACCAGTATCGTGCTAAACCTAGATGTAGGATATAGTTGCAATATTTCAAAATATCATTTAGAGTATTCACTATCAAAATGAAAACTCAAGCAATGTATTTGCTGGAATACTTTATAAGATGAAAGCTACAACAATGTTTAGCACGGTTCTGGTTAATACAAGGTCTATACAGAAAGCAATTGCTAACACTATACCTGTAAGTCGCTTATTGATTTTGTGTAGAAGATTAAACTAATATATAAGACTAGAATTTACATATAGTGGTTTATGCATGTGCATACACATATATTTGTTCATGTATATCAGTGATTATTTTTGGCCTCAAAAATCTCATTAAAATTCCCAAAAACTCGTTACTTTCATTCATTTTAATCATTTTTCTATAGAAAAACCCATTGAGTTTTAAGTTTTGGTCGAAAAAACCCATTGATTTAATTTAGAAAAATATCACTGTGTATATGTATACACATATATCCACAGACACATGAATGCATTTGCCTACTATTAGATAGATGCACATATAAGAACTCATGTATGAGTACATATAATCACCTAAACATAAAACAAGAATTCTATAGGTATTACATATAGTAATATCCTTATGATGCTGAAGGTGTAACTATAGTATATCGATGGCCCATCGAGTTTGGAATTCTTTAAACGCGGTTCTGTTTTGTACAAGCTTGCAAAAAATAATCGTAATTGGGGTTTGAGCATACAAACTACTGGGTGCGTTTTATGGCAACTATTTCTTCGTTCAAATTAACAACGTTTATTATCAAAATAAACTTGACGACATATGAAATAGGATTTTAATTACAACAAAATACCTTAAACATAGTTGATAAAAGAAAATTGTCTCCAATGAGCATTTTATTCTTAAAGTGATTTTAAGAATTGCCAGACTCGTTTCGAGAAAAAGGCATCCTGAAGTGAATGGCTCTTTGCTGTATGTCCTCACAGCTAAAAATTGATGACAAAATTGCATAGAATTAAAAGAGAAACTTTCACACGGACATTATAATATTTAACACAAACCAAAGCCACATATGCTGAAATGGATTCAAGGAGCGAAGGGTAATATACCGGGTCAGGGTAAATATTTCACCGTAATTAGTGAGGCATTAATATCATTGCGGTCGATTATACGACGGAACATTATCTTTCTGATGATTAACTGATACCATTGTAATAATGGAGCCATTTGAGAATAGTTTCAGAAGAACAATTAAACTCGCGTTGCCAAAATAGGAGGGGAAAAACAATCGTGTTCGAATTTACTTCATCCTTTATATACCCTTTACCGCGTTCCAACTTTTCCTGCAAGAGCGTGGATGAAATGGCTTCCTACGACAACAAACTGAAATACTCGTTAAAAGAAGAAAACCCAGAATCTAATCTATCAGCTTCATTCTTTCGAAGATCTCTGTCTCATAATTCAATAGTTTTATGAGTTTGCATTTCCTCTGCTGAAAATCTTTAAGTGGGATCCATATGAGTGCACAAGGAAATAGCAGCTTGTTTTGGCACGCGTGCTTGCCAAATGATTCGAATCTTACGTTGTATTTAGATAGAGCAAATTTCGTACTCTTTCCGTCATGAGAAACTTTGTGACTGGTAAAACATTATTACAAGGACAGACTGAACCATAAGTTTTTTAGGCAGATGCTTCAAAGTGAGATATTGTAGATTGATAGGTTAAACGTAACGACAGTCAACAGTAGCCGATCTTTTAGTTATGGACTCGAAACAAGTTTGACAGCAGGATAAATTGCTATAAGGAGCACACTATCCAATTATGTCCGAATAGTTTCTAAAGACTTCTGCAGCAGATGCTTGCGCCATATTGGAGTATCATTGAATAAGGGGTAAATTCTTTGTTCTAGTCCATAGGATTATTCTATTATATCGAACCCACTGTTGACGATTGCATCTGTCACGTTTGATTCTGCCGACTTTTATAAACGGACATATCATTAACATGCTTTATATTGTCGTCTTCCAAAGTTTAAAACTTTTGAAAGTAAATCATTAATCAAAGATCTATGCGAACGGGTTAAATTTATTACAGTCAAGTTTGTTTTTAGTGACCGTAACAAAACGATACTTATAGAGGGTCGCGTGTTAATGTTGTAAAGAACGCTTATTATGCAAGTTGCACCTACCTCTCTTCGACCATTATGTTCACTTTTTGACTCACTAATTTTGTTTGGTATTTCAAGCTAAAGCCATGCGCTATCGGGTTAAGTTGATACCAGAATAATGAAAAAACGCAAACCGCGGGGATATGCCTAAACTTTTGTTGAAACCGAAGAAGAAAAAGCCGTTATTGGTGCCAGTTACTTCACAAGAACGTTATGAAGGGAATGTTAGTATCATTTGGATTCTATGAGAAACCAGGAATCTCCTACATTCAATTAATGCCATGATCCCACTGTGATAGTGTGCTTTATAGCCACCACTTTGGCATAAAGAGAATTATGCAATTAATTTATTTTGTAGCAAATATTGTTTCAACAGCGTTATTAGAAGAGCACACTGCAACACTAAATCCTTACACTGAAAATCGGACCAAAAGCGGGCATTTAATCTTAATATCACATCAAGGGAAAAAGTAAAATGGATTGGAAAAACACACGGAAAAGTGGTTGATGAATAACATTCGAAAATCCTTGTCAATCATAATCTACGTTTTCAGATGAAATGTTGTATTAGGATATATATTGGTTAGACGCCGAATTACGTTTTAACCCTTAGAATGCTGTGAATTTTCTAAAAATAAATGTTTGTGTTGTCTGCTTTCCAAAACCTTAAACATCTGCTTAATTTTGATGAGAACAGATAATCAGAGAAGCAAACAGGTTAGATCAGAGGACAGTCGCTAATTTACTTGGCGGCTGGCCTGGATCTAACCTGTTTGTATGAGCATGAAGTCGGTTCCAGCACTATAAGGGTTAAACAAATAGTCAACATTCATATTCCTGGGATTAATCACACTTGATTAGGTTCTTTCATTGGTAAACTGTGTCATTTGTATAAGTGTATAAATTTGCGATGCAACTCCCGACTATTACACGCGGTTATTTAAACCGACATAAAGATTAAGTTAATGCTATTATTTTATTCAGGTTAATGTGGTATTAAGTCGGCTCACTTATTTTGAAATATGATAACAAATTATGCAATCGGAGTTGTGCAAGTAGGAATGGAAAGAGAAAGTATGTCAATACGAGAAGAAACCAGGGAAGTTAGAAACTCTTTAGGCCTTATCTCGGTAATCGCAAAAAAAAAATAAAATAAAAAAGTATTCATCAACTCAAACTTTGCGCCGATGAGTTTCATAACTTCTAATGTAATCTTGTTTTCATCGTCCAATTAACTTTAATTCATTTAAAAGTAAAATAAGGACCACGGAAAATCGATTCAGCAGTCGCATTTCATTAAGAAAATAAATGAAACAACACAAAACACCGTTTTTGAATGGATTAGAAAATTTATAGATTCCGATAAAACTCCTTGATAGATAACTGACTTCATCTGTGTGTACGTTTAGCAGTTCTTTGAAGTTTCTCTACACAAATGTCAAACAAAGAGGGTTTAACAGAGAATGTGTCTGTTGTAATTCAATGACTACAGGGTAAATTTTACCTTTGGAATTCAATTGAACCGTTTGACGAAAAAATTGTTATTGGAACTCAAATTATATGGTTCATAGTAGAAATAATGATGATGTCAATGAAAACGGCTCTTATATTAACTTCAATTATTAACAGTAAGTGATGCCTTTAATGGGGAAGAGGAATTTATGCCTTATAACTTTTGAAACATTTTTTGCTGAATTTGCTCAACTCAAAGACTGGTGTAACATGATTAAAAAGAGGTAACCAATTTTAGAGGAGTCTTTAAACTGTAACATTAAAAAAAAGTACGTTCAAATATTTTCATATAATTCTAGGAAAAATGCGAAGCAATCCATACCCGAACCAGAACCGGAAGTGAAGCCCGTGAAAAAGAAACTCGTGTTAAAAGGTCCGAAATGTTGGGTTGACGACGCCACAGTGACGAGCGAAGTGCCTGAAGACGATCTGGAGGAAGAGGTTGTAGAACCCGCTCCCGTACTTAAAGGTGTATTTAAAGGTGTAATGAACATGAAGCAAAATGTAGGGATCATGTCAAAACTTTTACGCTCAAAGGAACAGCAATCTGGGAATTTAAAGGACTTGACGAAGGCAATGAAAGGTCAAAGTAACGCTCAGACATTGAAAGAGGTACCCAAGCCCCCACCTGAACCCGTCGAACCGGAACCTGTTGTACAGGAGCCTGCTAAAGAAGAAAAAGAACCGGAAAAGGAGAAACCTGTTTGTTTGCCGCCATTTTTGTGTCCGAGTTCTGAGAAGAAATCGCGCGAGGCGATGATTAAAGACTGGCTGATAAATTCGTGTTTTCATTCGGCGAGTTCGGCAGTTCCTCTTATATGATTGGATATTATTTATTTGACAAATTGCTACCAACAGATAACAAAGAATGTGTTTTCAAATACAGCAGTATACACAATCATGTTGATGAACGGTCGATATAAATCATTATGTCGGAAAAGTTACAGATCACTCAATATATGAAACTAACAAAGTGAATGGATAATGATCATGGTAGAAACTGTCCCTTTACACGTGTCTGCATGGTACTTCCCAATCATGTAATGTTCCTGATACTCTTGATGCGTGTATTTGGTACTACCAATGACAGTTTTATGATTATTTGGTTCTCACGAATATCTTACAGTATACCGTGTTGGTTATGGCCTACGTGTATGCTGCGCTGCAGCTCGACAAACGGCAGCATACGATGGTGATAGGATGGCACGATTGTACGTTAACGATAATGCAACGTTACATTGGGAGTAAGAAAATGCAATTACCCAAATTAGACAAATTGAGCCGTTTAAATCTTTCGATGTACAAAAGCAAGCTTGACGCGACTATCTATGTTATTACTGATGGTTGATACCAGCGTCTGTTTGTTTGTCTGTCTGCTTATAATTTCTTTACTCCTAAAGTATTCTCAGGTGATTTTATAGTGATTAGAAAATATCACATTATAAATAATGATATCAAGTTGGTAAATTAAAGTACGAATGGTTGTTTTATAGTTAGTACTTCATGATTATCAAATCATTTAAAGGGAAGTAACCATCATTTGTATAAACCATAGAAATATACATGTTACCTCCCTTATTTATATTAACCAAACGAAATGTTTGGCCGTATTTATATATGAATTGTTTCTAGGGAGATTACTGATTAAATCTATCATAATTATTAAAAATGACGAGAGATTTATTTCCTTGTTGTTTCTTGGTAGACATGACACAGAGACTTGAAAAGCAATTCATTTTTTGGGATTGAATGTAACCATCCTTGATTAACCAACCACGACCATGCTGTAGAGGTAGAGTGTGTATTTCGTATGGGGACTGTTCTCTTTCCAATATACGATCAGGATTCATCATACCGTAATTTTGACCAGTTGAAAAAGGGGGAGACATTTATCTTAGACTAAAATCATCACTTAAATCTAATTCACGTTGTGTTGGTAGATTAAGCCTAGAAGAGAAAGACAACCCCTGGTCAAATCTTCCAGGATGCCTGAAAAAGCTTTGGCTGCAACGATTTCGAATACATGTAAACGGAAGCATCATGTAAATAGCTTCCGGTCACACAGTATCCACACACTTTTAGTTAGTGTTTGTGGATATCCAAATTGAAAAGAAATAAACAGACATAAGAACGTATATTCAATTTGACAATTGATACTATACTTTTAGAAGAAGATACAATATAATGTGCACTATAACCCTATTCTCCTCAATGTATTCAATGCTCCTGCTCCATAAAACTCGTCTGTAAACTTCATCAGCGATCGAACTACTATGGAAGAATTCGTTCAATACGTGGTCATACATAATAACCTCGAAGGTTGTCTCAACTATTATTACACAGAATAAGTCAATGTGTGCAGACTTTCAGAGGTATCTGGATCCGTTTTAATGATGGGTACACTTGTCGACTGGTACATTTATTGACCTCTAGTAAACCAAATGTTGATGGGGACATATCTTAAATCGAGAGTCAAGTTGAATACCAGGATATAACATTTGCTTTTTTGTAAAAACCGAGATAAGTTCCTGCATTTATCCTTGAAGATATCTAGATGGCGGTCGTTATTATTTTAATAAGCGTTTTTGCCGTTTCGAGCAATGTCCCAGAGATGTATTGCGCAGTCTATCAGTTTATTTGCTTTCAGAGTTTGTACAAGTACATCGTGTTAACATTCTTTCATTTATAATGCCATAGGCGTAGGAACGTTTTCAATATTGGGGAGCCAACATCAGATGAGGACCGGTCTGAGAATAAATGTTCTTTAACTTTTTCATGACTCTTCATGCATTTACAAATTCAATAACATTATGAGAATTAAAAGAAAGCGTATGAAAATGGGTATCTTTAAATAAAAAAAAGAAAAAAAGAAAAAGGGATATGCCAGGTCTCGATCTCACGCGGAAATCAAATGTAATAATTTACACCAATAAGTGGCAGACACCAATAAGTGGCAGCGATCAGACTGTCACAGCGACGGATTCATCTAAATACAGGCAAAGAATTTAATTATAATTCAAAGCTTCAGCGAACAATTGAAGACATTTTTGAGTCTGACTCCTTAAAACACGTTTTACACCACTGTTTTCATCAATCAAAACTACCCGGGTATTTTTGTCAGCTGAATTTTCATTGGATAAACCGGATGTGTTCAGATTGCCATTTGCGATGATGACGTTAAAAAGATTTTGGTTATTTTGTCCGTAACAAAAGGCGAAATGGTATTAGATAAAGCACAAAAATACACATTTATTTTTATTCTGCTGTCAAATTTCGTTTCTTTTATTTTTATTTTCAAATATCTTTATTTGCCATTGTGAATATTGGGGGGTGGGGGGGTGGGGGGTTGTACTCTGCTCCCATCCCCCGGTCTGGATATTGCCTGGCGCCCCAGCTCCTACGCCTATGAAAGCGAGGCCATGCTCATCATGAATGAAGGACGCTATCGGGAATCGAACCCAAAATGTCCGCGTATTTCATACACACGCATGCCATCGCTTCTGAACCAACGGATACTGCATAAACACTTATGATTATTTCAATTGTTCGGGGCAAGGTTTATGGTAGTTATTTTATAACAGTACAAGAACTTTTATTGCTCTGATTATGATCTCATATTGTGTTAAAGTGCATACCATTTTAAACGGTTTAATGGTAAAGGACTAACTTTAACTTAGGAGACCGTGATATCTGTAGTCAGAAGATAGCATGGCAGGAATATGATAGCGGATGCAAAATAACGTCTAGGCATGTACACGGTTTACAAGTGGCTATAACATAGCCAGGGATCCCTGATTTAGAAGTACAGGGTATACACACAACCCACGACCCCTAGCCTTTCCATTCGATGATAACGGGTTGAGTTTGCATCTCCTTTCGTAATCCTGGGACTCGGATAGTACGATTTTGTCACCTTTGTCCGGTCGTTCACTGATAACAGCACGATGTAAACAAAGTGGGTCTTAGCGCACGAAATGGGATACTATAATATTACTTTAATAGTATTGTGACACGTATTGTTCACCAACATTCACCGTCTTTTACCCTCCATGCATGAATAATTATGACGCGGTATATTCAATGCTCGACAGTCTTCCAGGTAAGCTAAGTAGCATTTATCAAATAATGCACGTGGATGAACCACGTGGTTTGACATGACGGACAGCTCCAAGGATATTTTTAGATACTCAGTATAGCGTGTAAATCATGCTTATTAGGCAGGTCAACAGACGGTGAATGTTGGTGAACAATACAAAGATTTTTAGATGTTTTCAAAAGTGGACGCAATGACGAATTATTTCCATAGGTTTTAACGCCGTTTCAAACAATTGGTTATTTGTGTCGCGGCGGCACATTATACGTAAAATGCACTCCTTATTGCCAAATTGCTTTAAGTGCTTGTTTTTCAACGATATTTCCCGTTGAAGTGCAGTCAGATTACCAAAAGCACAGTGTAGAAGGTTCTTTGCTACAAGTGATTAGGAAGCATTCAATAACAGTTTGTTGCGGACAAGTCTGGGTACAGACCTCTACAGGTTACGGCGAATGTTTGTCCCTCTTGAGTGTCAATTTCAACCACGTTTGATAGGTACAACTTTGCGTCTATCCTGCGTGGCCAAGAGGTTAACCCTTTCCCAAACGACACATTTTCGACTGTTCCAAATTGAAAGAGGTTGCAGAAGACATTTCAAAATGTGATGAAATTGAAAATTATTTCTCAGATAGAGCAGAAAATCTTGTGGGAAGAGGAGAAATTGCTATTAACGAGAAAGTTTTTATTTTCCCACAATGTTTTCCAGAGTCGACTGCAACAAAGTTGTTAAATGTCGCCATTGTTTTGTAATGGGTTAAGATGGTGGAATGGCGAATCGTGTATCACTGGTTTGACACCATCATCCGCCATTGGTTTCGTATACATGTGTCCTTTACATCGGAATCATAGCCTAGTACCGCTGAGTCCTGGAAAAACAAAATAAAACATAAAACAAATAGGCCCCTCCTTACACTATGGATTAATTCATGCATATGCGGGCATGCTCTTTTTCATCTACTTTCAATCTATTCATTTGTGTAGCATTAATACCATCCAAGGATATTACACCTAGACAGGGACAATTGAGAATTTGTTAACAGTGAGCAGTATACACTGAACAAACGAGACTAGTACATACATTAAACGTCATTTTGGTATATTGTAATTATATCATACAATAAGGCTTAGCACGAGAATGGTTTGTCTCTTAAATGTTAATTACGTAGTGGGCCTATGGCCTTATGTATCAATTTAGTATATCATATCTTCCGTTGTACGGTGAAGGTAATTGGTATTGGAAACATGAAGAAGACTACCACTAAGTTTCAGCCTGTCTATATGATTGTACAAAACACTGCAGAACACTTGGATTACCATCACTCCAGTACAGAAGACTAAGGGCAGATATGATCGAAATATATAAGATTATCAACAACTTCGACGAAATCAACAAAGAAATGCTACCCATGAATACAACAATCACAAGAGGACACAAATTCAAAATAAAGAAGAATCATTCTCGTCTAAACATCAGAAAATTCAGCTTCAGCCAGAGGATCGTAGATACCTGGAACAGTCTTCCAGCTAGTGTTGTAGAGTCATCAATTGTAAATAGTTTTAAAAACAGTTTAAACAATGTGTGGAAATCATCCACAATCAAGTTTTTACCGGATTTCTATGAACCGGAAGCGGAATCCAAAAACAACAATCCAATACGGATCAGAGAGGCTCAGCCTAGAATTGATCTCGGGACAAGGTAAACGAGGTATTCTTATAGGACATACCATAAGATATCCAACAGAGCGCCTCGTTCTGCTTAAATCAATAGATGACTTGGATATACAATGTGATTACTTGAACAAGTATGATGACGCATGCTTTTGTGTTTCCAACAAAAGTTTAATTTTTGTTAAAGAATTGTTCTCGTATTAAGTGTTATCTACATGCTCTTTTATAATTAAAAAGACACTGTCCTTTAACAAATATAGACAGCTGAACCTATACTACACCCCTTCATGAGAAGGTTTGAGTTGTCCAAATTGAAAGCATCAACAGACAACAAAAAGAAAGACACGAAGCTTAAAAGTATTTGCTTTGAAAAAAGTCGGTGGAAATAACTACAAAAAGTTATATGAAAGATGATTTGTGCGAAATGAGCAAACAGTGTACTTCCATACAGGGATACAGGACTTTACTGTTTGGCCTAAGATTTAGACAGATAACTGACATTGCTCTGTCAACAGGCTGTTTTGATACTGCGGTGGATAGGTGCAGCACGAGGATAAGCTATTCACAAAACGTGAAGGTGTAATCTTCGGATTGTACTAAACCATCGTGTATCTGCTGGTTAAGTGACAATCTCCAGACGGTTTAAGATTAAAACCCGAGTATTACTTATGCAAGTTGCGACTTAAAAACAAAACAAGATACCATTTCACAAACAGATTTACATCATAAGTCACCGAGGAAATTATGAACGAAAATAAATTAGTTATAATACCGATCTATTTCTACCTCTGGCACATTAGCTTCTTAACAACTGGAAATGAACACGGCAACCATATTCCCAGAACAAGTAATAGTTTTGTACCTTTTCGACTGTAAATCGTGACCCAGTCAAATAAAAAAGTTAAAACAGATCTTGTTTAATCTTATTTGGATTAATAAAACACGGCGCTGTAACTGAAAACAAAACGAAAAAGCATCATTTGGGTATCTGAAGCATCTGTATATGTTAGAACAACAAAAACAAATACGTAAATTGCTTGTAACGGTTTTTTCCTCCTTTTATCACAATCCTCTGTATCTAACATATTCAACACAACATAGAAAGGGTTTAGATGGGTACGTTTATAAGGGAACATGTTTAAGACATAAGGGTGGCGGTGGTTAGATAACGAAGGTCAACAACCAATATGACAAACAGTCGGCTACGTGCGGTCTAACCTTCAATAGCGCCCGTGGACGTGACTTCAACACATAGAAGGAATAAAGGGCAGGGTATGTACATTTACCTTAAATCATTGCTCCAAAATTTCTTACTTGGCAATAACTGCTTCAGAATTCTTTTGGAAATCACGGTGACAAGGAGAGGAAATGCCCCTTCTGAGAACTGCTCACTTCTTCACCAAAGATCTTCCCAGTAGCATTAAGAAAATCCGTTGTTTTGTCCTTATTTGTTATTTTTACCGTTTGCTATTGCTTTTGATTTCGAGCGCTAATCAAGTCCTATAACGAGGAATGGGCTAACAAATGCACTTGATTAAAAAAAATCGGCAACAAAAAACATAATTTGAATTTGTATAGTCTAGTTGGAAGGTAACATGTTTATTTATACGATGTCAAACATGAATTTGCATTGTGATGAAGACGTCATTACGATATATGAGGAATAGATGTTCATCACAACATTTTCTTATGTTTCTTGTTTTATCACATCAGTTTGTAAGAGACTTCAGGTGCGACAGGATGAGTCTCTAACAACTAATTGGATGACTTAATTATATCCTCTACAGTTCACTATGAAGCCTCTATACGATGATTCCTCATTATAGCGTAAATAAAGGAAAGGGTCAAAATTGGATGATCCTAACGAGCAATGCATCCATTTTGTCGCATTCGTTTTTCACAAGATCATCAACATACTGTATTTTTCTATGGTCTGCTGCAACTTGTTGTAGTTTTTACCTTGGATCAGTCACAATCTTCCATATGGGGAACTTCGAAACCCATACAAACCAGTTGTATGGTAATTCAAACACTGTAGGTCTGCCTCACAAACTGAGATTCTAACCTATCAAAAATAAAATGCATCCTACAGATAAAAGGGCAATACAGATCTATATACTTAAAAACACCTGAATGATCGATTTGCTTTTCAATCCCTTTCATAACTGTTTGGTAAATATATAGCATATTTATCTTGCAGATATAGTCAACTGTTTAAAAACGTTTATACGTAAACGTAAAATGATCAATCATTTCCATCTAGCAAAATCATCATAATGAAACACAGTATGAAATTGATCGACATTCTTATCATGTGACAAAAGCAATGTGTGTCAGAGAGCAATCCTTCAACACTTCATGTATCAAGGCACCAAAAAGGGCTAACGAATAAAATGACATCACAGATGTATTCAGATACAGAATACTAGATTATTGCTACAGTTCCCACTTCCGTTCATAATCGTTTACAGTGAAGCCTCGTTTATCCGGACACAATCCGGATGTCTCGCAATCCGAACAAAATTGTAAGGGAACGGAATTATTGGACCAGTTTATTGCAGACGACTTTTGAAAACATTGTGGGTAAAGGAGAAATTGCTCGTGACGAGCAATTTCTCCTTTTCCCACAATGTTTTCTGCCATATCAGAAGATTATCTTTGAATTTCATCACGTTTTGATATGTCTTCTGCAAACTCTTTCAATTTGGGACGGTCGACAATTTGGCGTTTGCTAAAGGGTTATAACTATACACCGCTCATACAGACCGTTTATGTCTTAATGTGAATAAGAACATGCTCTGCTTCATTAGTCCGGATTATTCGGTAAACCGGACATTTTGTTGGGAACGGACGTGTTCGGATTAACGAGGGTTCACTGTACTTGAAATATAGAACATTTATGTTGCAGATTTTGCAAACCGTTTCTTGCTATAGTCGCATGATGTCGCTTTGTATTTTTAACATGTCATACATTCACTTATATGAAAGGCTAGGTTATCATGAACATCCTCCGAAATGTTTCAGCCGAAGAAGCCCAGAAAACCCAAACAATGGTGGAGCCCGGCCGAGTGGTAGCGGGTCTTATCACCGGTCTGTTCGTCCTAGTCGGAGCTGCGAGCGCCCAGCAATGCCAGCTGCCGCCACGCTGGAGCGTCAACGGCGAGTACCCTATGGAGCAGAGACTCGGATATGTAACCGTCGTGTCGCTGTTACAGGCCAGCTGACCTCTGTGTCTCTGGCAGGCCGGGGGGTAAGTTCAATCATCGTAACTACTCGGGTATTTCCGTGAGGCGAGACTCGGGAATGTGACCGTCTTGTCGCTGTTACAGGCCAGTTGACCTCTGTGTCTCTGGCAGGCCGGGGGGTAAGTTCAATCATCGTAACTACTCGGGTATTTCCGTGAGGCGAGACTCGGGAATGTGACCGTCTTGTCGCTGTTACAGGCCAGCTGACCTCTGTGTCTCTGGCAGGCCGGGGGGTAAGTTCATTCGTAACTACTCGAGTATTTCCGTGAGGCGAGACTCGGGAATGTGACCGTCTTGTCGCTGTTACAGGCCAGCTGACCTCTGTGTCTCTGGCAGGCCGGGGGGGTAAGTTCAATCATCGTAACTACTCGGGTATTTCCGTGAGGCGAGACTCGGGAATGTGACCGTCTTGTCGCTGTTACAGGCCAGCTGACCTCTGTGTCTCTAGCAGGCCGGTGGTAAGTTCATTCGTAACTACTCGAGTATTTCCGTCAGGCGAGACTCGGGAATAAAACCGTCGTGTCGCTGTTACAGGCCAGCTGACCTCTGTGTCTCTGGCAGGCCGGGGGTAAGTTCACTCGTAACTACTCGGTTATTTCCGTGAGGAGAGACTCGGGAATTTGACCGCCGTACCGCTATTACAGGCCAGTTGATCTCTGTGTCTCTGGCAGGCCGAGGGTAAGTTCACTCGTAACAACTCGGGAAATTCCGTGAGAAGAGACTCGGGAATGTGACCATCGTGTCGCTGTTTCAGGCCGGTTGATCTCTGTGTCTCTTGCATGCTGGGGGTGGGGGGTGGGGGGTGGGGGTGTAAGTTAAGATAACGTAAACAACGCTTTAAACGGTTTAATATATAGAAACATTATCATTATTATTGCCGTCCTTCGAAGTCATTGAAATGTAAAACAGCATTTGAGGACAGAACTAGGAAATTGGTTGACACCCTAATCAGTGATTTGGGCAAGGTCTAAAGTACTCAAGTTAATCTCTGTCCTACTCTTAGACCATGTTATACTCAGGTCTTTCTTTGTATTTCAGCTTTGAGCACATCCGTGTTCAGCTCTTGGGCTATAACATCGACGATATCAATTTCCTTATCATCAACGATCATCATCAACACGCCATGGACAATGTGGGCGAGCTGGCGAGGCGGGTAAGCTTCACTGTGTATCAGGACACGCAGAGGACTCTGATCTGGAACCAGCTAGGTGGCGGCAAGGACGATACCCTAATATACGACAGGTGTGTATAGAGGCTCAAACATATTACGATACTTAAACACAAACTATAGAAATGCGGACTATAACTGTATCTTCATTGTGTTATGTAAAACATCAAAATTGAAACAAGTATTTTGTTATATAAGGAAAGCTTCACGTATATCGAGGATACTCGGCTGCTTCTATTCAGGTGAAAATATCTTTACATGAACAAAAATGTAACGAGAATAAAGTTTTATTAAGTAGGAACGAAAGTCTGAGTTTTCCGGAAAATAGACTCCATTTTCATTTCATATATGAATATATACCGTGTGAACTGGTTAAGACTGGTCGTAAGGGATGAACCTGTGCATTTGATTAATCTTTAACTCTTTACCACCCGCAGGTGCCATTTTTTACTTGAAGCAGACGATTTTACAAAAAGGCTTTAAACATGTAAAGCATTTCAGTTCTACTGTTGTAAAATGTGATACGTTGAAAAATCATTGTGGCAAAAGAAGAAATTGCTTGTGACAAGCAATTTCTTCTTTTGTCACAATGCTTTTTGAAAGTCGTCTGCTGCAAGACGCAAAAAATGTAGCGTACGGTGGTAATTTGATAAGAGAACCTGGCGCATGAATGCGATGGTATTGGGTAGAAAAATTGTTTCTTCCAAAAAATGAACAACTCTAGTGGTGATTAACAGTTTATATCAATCAAACACTGCTGAGTTTTCTATGAGTTTTATTTGCTTATCATGAACGCGTTATTTTCTTTATTAATTTGTCTCCCTTAATGGCAAATTGGTTGGAAACAGGGAAGGGTGACTGTCAAATTACCCACCCATGACATCAACCGTGCAACTTTGGTATGCACAAGGCTAACGTATAGTGTATTGTCCAAAGACACCATGGACTGGGCTTATTCGCTGGTAATAGAGATCAAACATAGAACGTCTGGCTTGAAGAACTGTATAAGTGACTTTCCTCTGTCGTAAGCGATGGGCTTATGGAAACTGGAGGATTAGCGATCAACACAATGCCAAAGTGTCATCATGGGTTAGGCTTTCAGTTTGTACGTTTTAATTTGAACATATCAGTTGACTCGGATAAAGAGTTACTGTTCATACTAATAAACAAATAGTTGTCTATCAAAAACGAATGCTAAGCCTTACCTATTTGTCGGTTTCAGGTGCGGAAAGCTAACCCACCACATACGTTATCCAAGAAGTCTGTTGAGCAAACGCCATTTTCAGGTTGCGCTATGGGATACATATTACAGTAATCCATGCGACTGTGACCCGGCGACAATCACTGCAGCACGAGACAATCATCAATCCGCCGGGCACCAGGCCGTGTCCAATAACAACAACCAACCACGCCGCCATGGCGAACGTAACCATGGGCACAACCACAACCACCAGGGTTCGCAAGCGGGCAACCAGCACCATCATCAAAGCCATCATGGTCAACACGCTGGATCCCGGCACCACAGATCGGCGCACACCAACAGACGGAGAAACAGAAGGCATGTAAGGGAAGAGATTGTTGATGAAGCAATGAAAAGGTCCGGTGAATCGAACAGAATGAAATCGCTCGGTGTAAAGAAACACAATGCAATGTCGCCAAAATTCAGAAACATGTGGCACAACATCCTGTTTCATCACAGGGGATATGGTCCTAAATGGAAGTAAGAACGGAATATGCATAACTGTCGGCTAGTTTTTCAAACAGATTAATTCAGCGCACAAAAATACCACCGAAGTAAGAAAAAGGACAATATAGGTATATGCATACACAAAGACTTAATATCTTTATTATATTTTTATCTCACTGTTTCTTCAATAAGCTCTAAAATTAACCATCAATGTAATGAGTGCGTGAACAAATTTTGTAACGAAGTCTATTTTATTTAGCAGACTTACCTTTGCCCTCAAGGGAAAAGCCATTGATTCCCTCTTGCCTTACTTATTGACTGTCTTCAACATACAAATTGCGATATAAAAAAACACTAGCTTAAGAAAACATGTCTTGGAAACACCCCTTGTGAAGTTGATTTACCGACATATTCATAAGTGAAGTGAACTCAAGCAACAATAATCACGTCGAGTAAAACGAAATCTACAATTATTGTAGCCTTTATTCCCGGCTCACCTACAGGGCAGCCAGTAGTCACGTGACTATTGGGAACCAGTAGTCATGTGACTATTGGAAAGACATGGCATGAGCTATGACACCATTGGTTGTTGAACTAAAAACTGATTTCTTGTAATATCATGAGTATAATTTCTCAATCAATCGTACATGTGATTCGTCTGCAGACGTTGTTTGCACTTTGTACGCGCCATCTACTTAGCATGGGAGCCTTGTGATCAAAAAGGCATTGGGACGGGAGCCATTTCCTCTTTTACATCTCATGCATTTTACGAAAGTCATCATAGGTCTTCATCTTTTTGAATGAATCTTTGGTCGATTCACATTCTTAATTTATTCAAATGTGGTGTATACTTGTCAAAGGAAATTTCTAAAATTGTAAAATGAATTGAGTAGCCACTATCGAATATAAAAGGGTCAATTTTGAATCCCTGAATTAATTGAGTATTATACCTTTTAGCATTCATCGGCGTCATTTATTGGGATACTGGTTCACTGTCTACCCAAATCCGAGCAAGGGTACAGGTCACCATGCTAGCATTGTCATTCATAACACATCTCTAGTCTAGGGTCCTAGCCCATGTGTTTACCCACACTAGTGTGGGTATGCAGACAGGCCGGGACTCCAAGCTTGTCTTTCTCATGACTACGACAATAAGGTTTAGACCCCGACTGTTTATGACGGCGCTTGCAGAAATAACGTTACGTTACTGGAAGCAGACCTGATTCCTCCCAGTCTATCGGTCTTTACCTTACTGTCTGTAATAATCTCATCATTCATTCTATGTACATCATGCTTTTGTATGTTTTAAATAAAAGAATCAAACTTCTAGTTTTGTTTTGTACATTTCTTTTAATATCCAACATCTTTTGACCCCTTATTTCATATCATCTGAATTCAACCATCCATAGCAGACGATTTTAGAAACCACTGTGACGAAATGAAAAATAGCTCGATGCAAATACGTTCTCCTTTTGTCACTATGGTTACCACTACATATCACAAAGGAATGTTATGGTACATATGCTGTTTGAATGAAAGGATCAGTCCCGAATTTCCTCATTTGAGGATGTTTTGATCCATCCATACTTGTACAATCGTAAACGTTTGGCCGTCTTAGTTCTGTTAACCACATCGCTGTGAACAACGTAAAATTGACTTAGAAAGAAAATGGTTTAAACTTCTACTCAAACTTTCTATGTCAAATTATTGTATAATTTTGGTATGATTATACATTTCCAACAGTCACTAAATTGTCCATACCACTGTGATATCCCATACCACTGAGTCTGTTGGTTCGATATCCCGTGTCACCAAATCAAGATTCCATATTTCGTACCACAGTCATTTAGTTAAGTAATGTATGCCACAGAGTAGGTTGTGTCAATTTCACGTGCTACAGAGTCTGTTGGTTTAATATCCTTGTCAAAGAGTCTGTTTGTTCGATATCTAAGTCTCCTAAGTCTATTGGTTGGATGTACAGTGCCAAAGAGTATGTTCGATATCCCAAGTTACACAGTCTGCTGGTTTGATAACCCATACCACAAACATGATAGTTTGATATCCAGTATCACAGCCTTTGTTGGTTCGTGGAAATCTCGTGCAAAAGACATTGTTGGTTGAAAGTATAGTGCAACAGAGTTTACTGGTTCGAAATCTCGTGAAAAAGACATCGTTGGTTCAAAATCTCGTGCAACAGAGTTTACTGGTTCGAAATCTCGTGCAACAGAGTTTACTGGTTCGAAATCTCGTGCAAAAGACATGGTTGGTTCCAACTCTAGTGCAATTGAGTTTATTGGTTCAAAATCCCGTGCAATAGAGTTTATTGGTTCGAAATCTCGTGCAACAGAGCTTATAAGTTCGAATTCTCGTGACAAGGACATTGTTGGTTCAAAATCTTGTGCAACAGAGTTTATTGGTTCAAAATCTCGTGAAACAGAGTTGATTGGTTCGAAATCTCGTGGAAAAGACATTGTTGGTTCAAAATCTCGTGGAACAGGGTTTATTAGTTCGAAATACCGTGAAAAAGACATTGTTGGTTCAAAATCTCGTGCAATAGAGTTTGTTGGTTTGAAATCTCGTGGAAAAGAAATTATTGGTTCAAAATCTTTTGCAACATATGATTGGTTCGAAATCTCGTGCAGAAGACATTGTTGGTTCAAAATCTCGTGCAACAAAGTTTATTGGTTCGAACTCTCATGAAAAGAAATTGTTGGTTCAAAATCCTTTGCAACAGAGTTTATTGGTTCGAAATCTCGTGCAAAAGACATTGTTGGTTCAAAATCTCGTGCAACAGAGTTAATTGGTTCGAAATCTAGTGGAAAAGACATTGTTGGTTCAAAATATCGTGCAAAAGAGTTTATTTGTTACGAAAGCTCGTGTAAAAGATATTGTTGGTTCAAAATCTAGTGCAACAGAGTTTATTGGTTCGAAATCTGCAAAAGACATTGTTGGTTCGAAATCTCGTGCAATAGAGTTTATTGGTTCAAAATCTCGTGCACCAGAGTTTATAAGTTCGAATTCTCGTGACAAGGACATTGTTAGTTCAAAATCTAGTGCAACAGAGTTTATTGGTTCGAAACCTCAAGAAAATGACATTGTTGGTTAAAAATCTCGTGAAACAGAGTTAATTGGTTCGAAATCTCGTGGAAAAGACATTGTTGTTTCAAATTCTCGTGCAACAGGGTTTATTAGTTCAAAATACCGTGGAAAAGAAATTGTTTGTTCAAAATTTTTGGAACAGAGTTTATTGGTTCAAAATCTCGTGGAAATACCAATGTTGGTTCAAAATCTCGTGCAACAGGGTTTATTGGTTCAAAATCTCGTGGAAAAAGACATTGTTGGTTCAAAATCTCTTGCAATAGAGTTTATTGGTTCGAAATCTCCTGCATAAGACATTGTTGGTTCGAAATCTAGTGCAAGAGAGTTTATTGGTTCGAACTCTCATGAAAAGAAATTGTTGGTTCAAAATCTAGTTCAACAGAGTTTATTGGTTCGAAATCTCGTGGAAAAGACATTGTTGGTTCAAAATCTAGGGCAACAGAGTTTATTGGTTCGAAATCTCCTGCAAAAGACCTTGTTGGTTCAAAATCTCGTGCAAAAGACATTGTTGGTTCAAAATCTCATGCAATAGACATTGTTGGTTCAAAATCTAGTGCAACAGAGTTTATTGGTTCGAAATCTCGTGGAATAGGGTTTACTGGTTCAAGCTCTTATGGAAAAGACTTTGTTGGTTTGAAATCTTGTGCAACAGAGTTTATTGGTTTGAAATCTCGTGGAAAAGACTTTGTTGGTATATCTACTGCAACAGTTTATTGGTTTGAAATTCTGTACGATAGAGTCTGTTGAATGAATGCCTTGTGTCACAGAGCAAATATGCATCATATCTGGACTACAGACATATGAAAAATGTGTAGCTTACATGTATGTTAAGTCAAATAACCATGTGTAGCAAGCATACATTTATTTAAATCGGTTTACATGTAAGGCTATAGAAATGCAATTTGCATATCATAATACATAACAAAATAATAAAGACACAAAAATTACCTTTTAACTATAAAATGTAGTTTACCCATTACCACATGTATACATACATCTGGTACAGAAAATATAACCATTTCCGGTATAAGGAAATATATTGGAGTAATCTTTGACGAAGACAAAACTGTCTTTTACAAACATTGATTCCTTCCTCAGTATATCAATAAATATCAATTGAATATTAGATTTAATGTAAAATAGACATTCATTTCATTTCTAAAATCATGTGATCAATGAACTGTGCATGATTTCAGACAGACCTATCACGGTATTTCCCAAAAGCTGAAAGTGTCATTGAATTGACTGAGTAATCTCCGTCATCATGCATAAAGAGTAAAGGACATAGATATCCTGTATTTTTTATTTTTTTAAAATAATTACGAGTATGACCTTAATCGTGGAACAAGCATCTTCAAAATGGTAATTTAGTAAATTCTAATCATTTAACAAAATATAATTTCTATATTCTTCAATTTAAAGTTGCTAAGTTTTCATTTTTTAAAAGTGAAACAACCTTTCATGCCTTTCAGTGCTTTCCTATTTCAATTATTTTGCATTACCAAAATAAGGTATATTCATGCATACCTAAACATTTGTGATACCCACATGTTGAAGACATCTTAAATTACCACCACTCCACCAGTACCTAAGGGAAATTCGATTAACATAAAGGTTTATGAATTAAACTGTTTACTAAATCTGCAACACAAATGTGCTATATCTTCAGCCAAGATTATGGAAGGGGGTTGATAAATGTATCAATGATCGAGTTTTATATAGCTCTATAGATCTATCTTATCATTTAATCAGAAGATTATTTAAAAAGATTAAATCGACAATCTGTGAGATACTTATTACAAAATCAATTACTTAACACAAGGTCATTTGAGGGTTCAGTGCAATGATTTAACAAGTGCTTCATGTTTGTGAAGGACTTAGTAGAGCCTTGAATGAACACATTACCACCTAACTCCACTATTTTTGCGTCTTACAGCAGATGACTTTCAAAAAGCATTGTGGCAACAGGAGAAATTCCTTGTCACAAGCAATTTCTCCTTTTGCCACACAGCTTTTTCAATCTATTCACATATCACAACAGCAGAACTGAAGGCTTTTTCACATTTTAACAAAGCTTTTCTAAATACGTCTGCTTCAAGTAAAGTCGCCAGATGGTAAAGAGTTAACCCTTTCTCAAACAATAACAACATTTGACCACTTTGTTGCAGACGACTTAAGAAAACATGGTGGAAAAAGGAGAAATTACTCTTAACAAGCATTTTCTCCTCTTCCCACAATGTTTTCTGCCCTATCACAAGATTATTTGCCAATTTCGTCACATTTTGAAATGTCGTCTGCAACCTCTTTCAATTTGGGACAGTCAAAATTTTGTTGTTTGGGAAAGGGTTAAACCCTTTTATTGTGAGAATATACCTTGCAAAGATCTGAACACTGAATGTCTAAAACCTTTTCAAACAGGTAGGGAGCTAGAGTAAAATTTCATAAAAAAATACAAACAAAATAAGTGGTTAAATCAAAACAGAGAAATTTGAATGTGTATATCTATTTGCTATATCAAGCATAATAAATGGAAAAATCTGGTAAGAATTGCAGTTTTATAAACAGCCATTCAGTTCCTTTGAGCCCTCAGTCATTGTCTGAAAAGGAAAGATAAAATGACAATCATATATGGCCTGAACCAGAATGTTACAACTTGCCCAATACAGGATACAACTGTTACATGATAAAGATAACATTCATATCAGCGTTACACACCTGCACTGCTTATCTAAAGGTTAAAATGTTTAGTTTGGCTCAAATGGCTTCATATTTTGTATGTTTTGAAAATGGATGAAATATTCACATATCCAACAAACTCAATGCTACCTAATACCAAACAATTGTTTACAGCATACCCATTAAAAGATTGTGATTTCCGATCTTCTTTCATTTTGTCTATGATTTCAACAGTATTTACCATTTTGTCCAATGTTGTTTTGGCAAAAGAAACATTTTGTCTAGGTTTTCACTTATACATGTTTAATGTTGATAAAATTTGAACTTTTTAAAAGTCTCATTGATTCTATGTTTCTGAATGGCATCCATGAAATGATACTCCAATTAAGAAAGAAGTTATTGTTAAAGACACATTTTACATGTGAAAATAAAGTGTTTTGAACCTTTAAAGTGTGAAAATCTTTTTGTCCAGACCAACTGTATTGTTGTGTTATAATACTTTTTAAAGGATTATAATACTTTTTAAAGGTGCCTAATGCAAAACGGCAATATTATCATTGTGCTTGCACATCTTTCAATCAAACGTGTACAAGAAGTCATGGCATCAGCATAATCATCATATCATAAAATTTCCAAGATTTATGATAGATAGATAGATATCTTTTATTTGACCACCACACACGTGTATAGTCATTTTTACAATACAAACAAAATAAACATACAATATTACAGGTCAATAATCAAAAATACAATTACATACATTTTGAATAATTACTTCCATTTCAATGTGGATGAACTACATAAATAATTATGTTATATTATGCGTGAATGATATTCTTTCTTTAAAAGCAAATTTAAGATATATTGCCTAACTTTTATTGCATGATTTTAATAGTTGAATGAATTTAAACATGCTTGGTCTTTTATAATAAAACTCATTTATGTATTTCTTTCTAATAAAGATATACTGTGGACATTTCAAAACAAAATGATATTCATCTTCAACGTCTCCATTATTACAAATTTGGCATATCCGTTCATTTATGGATAAAGGTTTAAATGAATTACCTGTGATTTTTGAGGACCTGGTTTCAATGTGTACTGTCTGCGATGCTTATCGTCTATACTGGATAAAAACCAGGTACCTGGTCTTAAAAGGCCTATGTCTCCTTGGGGTTTGTATGGGGCTAAAAAGAGAAAAAAGGTGTATCCAGAAATAATCAAAGTGCTGATAGCGCTGAAGAACTAAGGTGTGTTTAAAACAAGATGATTGAGGATGCATTTGAACATTTCTTTGGGCAATATCTCAGGGAAAACAGCTGCTCCTTTTACCACCATTACTATAATTATCATTTCTGTGAACAGAGACTGAACGATAGTCTATTTTTTGAACATCTTGAAATTTTACGATTTCCCATTAGGCAACAGTTATAATAATATAAAGCAAAATAAAGCGAGTACATCCGGACTATGTTCCTAGTTCCAAGAAGGTATTAGTCTGCACAGTGAAGGTGGATGTTTAATGAGTAATTGGGGTAAGACCGCTGTTAGTGTATCAATAAAATACCGTCCCTCAAAAAGTGGTATGTAAATTCAATGGACTAAGGTACTGACACACCCTTAGTCCAAAAATGAGTTAAAAATACCTTCCTTTTCCCCATATTAGATTTCATAACTGGTCCAATGTGAAAACAATAGAAGACTGATATCATAAAGGGAAGAACATGATGTTTCTTATCTGTGTCTGTAGAAAGCATTGAGATAGAAAAGAGAAATTTCTTGTCTCAAAGAAATTCTCATTTTATCAACAATCATTTCTTTAGTTTTCTGCTGTAAATTTATAAATGCCCCGCTGAATAGAACAGTCTATTCCACATATAGTTGGTAAGTAATCAATACAAACACAAAAAATAGAAATTTACCTGTAGCCAGTGTCATTCATATTCAATAGAAAAAAGTCATTACATAGAACCGCAACAAGTAACTTGACCAATTTTCTCAAACACAAAAAAATGCACAAAGACTTAATTACTTCTGAAATCAGTGCAACCAAAAGAAAGCTCTGCTCATTATGAGGACATTAAAAACAATTCTTTTCCCCAAATGCTTAAAAACGTCTTCTGCTGCAAAGACTGATTAAATCATTTACTATTAAGTAAAGGATAAAAAGTCTTTCAAGAAATTATAATCACAATCCCTTACTGACCAAAGACCGTAATGGTTTCTTTAACACCTTTTCTATTTTCTATGAACTTTTTGGACAGTATGAAAATGGTATAGCATTGCGTGCTTCATATTTCATGGAAAAGGAGAATGTGTTACAATTCAGGATGCATCCTGAAATTTTCTCATCAGTGCTTTTCCAATATTTTTTTATGGTTATGTTTGATAGGAGGCTTTCACCCCACTTCAAATCATCTACCTCAGAAGTAATTACTTTCATTCAATATCAGAAAGAAAATAGATTTATTCCTATAAACATAATGAACAATCTTTGCTTTCGTTATAATGGCTTTTAACCGATGATAAATAAGAAAATATTTGTTTTCATTGTCATTTATTTCTTACTTCTACTGATAGTTTCAATTATTCCTTTTCCCACAATGGCCTCTAAAACCTTCTCTATCAGATGTGTAAGGGTAAGGCAGTATAAAGGGAGTATACAGTTAACTCTTTACAACCTGCAGAAAATATGTTTTTTTCTTGGAGCAGATGACTTTAGAAAAGCTTCGTAAACATGTGAATAACCTATCAGTTCTGCTATTGTGATATGTGAATAGATAGAAAAAAGCATTGTGGCAAAAGAAGAAATTGCTTGTAACAAGCAATTTCTCCTTTTGCTGCACTGCTTTTTGAAAGTCGTCTACTGCAAGACACACAAAAAAAGTGTTAGGTGGTAATGTGTAACAGAAAGTAGTATAGGAGGCTACCACTGTTCAAACTCACCTTTATGATGAGTGGACTCCCGAAGTTTCATCAGCTGATCAAACTCTTTTGGTGGAACTTTAATGCGGCTATCTAATCTACTTTTTACATCACTAAGATTGTGATGCAGTCTTTTTAAGGAGGGAAGAGATGTCGGACTGTCTGTGACCTTTAATGAGTACATGGAAGAGGCCAATCCAGAACCATAGGCGAATAGCACACAACGAGATCCAGGTAATTTGTCCTCTGCTGAGCTGAAATAAAGAAATTAGTCTTAAACTCTAATATATTCCCTTGAATTTTCATCTTTATTCCAGTATGGCTTGTTCGATTGCACTTTTTATGCCTTTCTACAAGAACTGAAGCAAATCATGACTTAAATGATTGTGCTTTATGGCTGGTGGATACCAGTGTCCATCCACACTTGTGTAGCGCATAACTCTTTACCACTTCACTTAACTCTTCAGTTCTGCTGTTGTGAAATGTGAATAGATTGAAAAAGCATTTAGGCAAAAGAAGAAATTGCTTGTGACAAGCAATTTCTCCTTTTGCCACAACGCTTTTGAAATTCGTCTGCTGCCAGACCCCAAAATGTTGTGTTTACTGGTAATGTGTTGATCTATAATATTGCATCTATCTTAAGATCCAACAAGTCCTTTCCTTTTTGGACCTGGAAAGGATTTTAACATTTGGAATGCTAACCAATTCATCAAGGAAAGCAATTACCAGATGTTCTTATTCTTTTTTTTTTATAATCTTTGAATGTTGTAATAACAAACATGACAACCATCCAGTGGTAATTGCTAAAATGCACCCAAACAAACAAGATAGAAGTGTTTCTGGAAATAATTTGGATTAATAAGTCACCAATGTACTTACTTTATAAGGAATGATATCAACCCCCCAAACACTGATGGTGTGTACATGTTTCCTATCTGATTTGCTAGCAACAAGGAAGGCTTTGTTTTCTGCTCAAACACATTTTTGCTGGCTGTCATTAGAACCTTCTCTAGGTCTTTGTCAAAGTAAGATTCTTCTAATTTTACATTTCTGAAATGGAAAATCAGCTATAGTTATATATGCATGCTTTTTATCATTCATCATGTATTATCTAAGTGTTACCAACAATGAGCTTTATTCGAAGGAAAATCATAGCTCTCAACCATTTGCCATATTTGGTTCAAACTGATCATGCTTTGTCACAGCATTTTAATATGTGACCTTTGAACTGACACACTTTGTAATAACGTTTATTTCTTAATGTAAAAATATGTCACACCAAACAAATGAATGAAAGTTAAAAAATGTTCAACAGTATCAGATTTTAAAGAAATACAAATCCTTTATACTTACAAACTAGCTCAACAAATCCGCACACAATGCAATAAACATGCCTACAATATCTTTTTTTTAGCCAGATGTAATGCTATAAAAATATAGTGAAAAAGTGAGCCTAAGCCATCAATATCATGTCAATTTATTTTCATTTCACACAATACCATATAATACAACAAAAGACAAACAATCTCAGAAAAATATATTCCCTTGTACTTATTTGAAGTGTGCACAGATTTTCAGATGTAAATGGAATAAACATGTTATGTAGTGAATAAAAGTAAAAGATTCAAACCTATATTCTTTTAGCTCAGGAAAGCCCTCTGGTTTTCTCAAAAAATCATTCAGTAACAGTCTAGCAACAGACTTTTGGACTAGCTTACAGAACGGGGTATGGAATATGAAGGCATTAGCACTTTTTAATAAATCATCTCCACCTGAAAAAGGAAAAATAAAGGCTTTTATAATACATTTTTAACTGTCATCTCCTTTCCTTATTTAAAAAAAGCTCTTACATTTCTGGTTTTCGATTAGCCTTAAACTCACATTTTTTTTCCATTTTTGTAATAATTTGAAGCAATACGGAAGCTTTATTTCACTTACATTCACAATTTTACTGCTGTTGAAACAGGCTTTACTTTTAAAATGAGTAATCCTTATATTTTCACACTGATTTTTAGTTTGAATGGATATGACAGAAGTAGAATGAGTGTGTGTCAAGACAAATAGATACATATATCCTTCACTCCGTTAAAATGTTTGTGTGTGTATGGGGGGGGGGGGCTTATTTTGTAACATATACATATATAGTTGTAACATATGCTACAACTGCTGTAATGTAAATCTACTAAGAGATCCTCTTTTGATTTTCGGGAAAACCCTATAACACTAAAGTTGTTTCCATCTGAAAAGTTTCCTTTCAGGTCCCTGTTTAATAGCATAAAAAGCCCTGCAAGTATGATTTATTGTGATATGATTACCTTTTTCACTAATAATTTTTCTTGACTTTAATTTTTCAATGAAAGACTGACTGCACACATCTAGCGCATGGGTGTAGCACTGTATGGACAGCTTTCCATCCACTACCGGGTACTCGGACTCCATGTTGGGTTTGTAGAAATCATAAACATGCTGCATGTGGGTTGCCCTGCAACCTGATATTTAGTTTGGGTAAATAACCATAACAACTCTTGCAATCAACCTATACAAACAATGGGAAAAGGAGGAGTTGCCTATATTATACTTCTATGATAAAATCACTCTGATGCCAATGTGTCTTTTTGAATTATTGTGGAAAAGCAGTTCGAGGTTTTAAAGCAAGACTATAGTAACTCCTCTACTCAAGTGAAGCATTTACTATAGTCTTGTATTAAACCCTTAATTTTTTTTTTTATCTATAAATTTTTCGCCTGTAGCTTTCCTCTTATTGTCAGCAAACTCTATCAATTAAAGAGATCTCCTTGAGTTACAAGTATCTCTTATAGTTATCCAAATGTTTTCTAACAATTCAAATGAAAGCACTAACATAAGATGTTAGTTGATGTTTGTAACCAAGTCCTACCAAACCATTCTATATGAGGCAATTGGTACTGCTTTAGTTGAATTTCCCCCATTACATACCCCAATGCAATACCTTTATCAAATTGATTCGGCAATTCTTTGTAAAGCAATGTGTTGATCTTAGCATTTTCTTACTTTCTCACAGTGTTTCAAAACTTTATTTGCATTCAGTTTATGTTAGACAAATTTGAAATAAGACTTGTTGAAATTATGAACTATAGAACCACATTTGAAAATGATACCAGAGACATTAAGGACATGTTCTACAGTTTTATAAGAAAATAATCCTTTCATAGAATTTTCTAAATTTCTGATATGTTATTTTAAATTCTATTGTGAATTCAAAAATGATAAGAAAAATGCAGGTCGACGATTCAGTTTTTTTAAGTAAAATGACATTTTCCATGGTAACAGTTTGGGGCAAAAAGGTCAAAATGACCATACCATCTTCAAAGGTAATAAAATAATTTCTGGAATGCTTGTAAACACAAAAAATATAAATTCATATATTCAATACTTTCTTATTCAATGTTTTCTTCAAATTTTTTCAATCTGAACAATTTTTTTATCCAAATCAGTTTTTCAAATTTTTGTATTCGTCAAAAAACAATGAAAATTGAAGTGTATATTACAAATAAATGAAAATATTTAAAATTCCTTTCACAGAATTTTCTTATTTTTCAGTATGTGAGGTAAAATTTAATCTTGAAATACAAAATGCCAAAAAAAGTATATGTTGACAAGTTAGTTTTTCTGTAAAATGACAGTTTCCATGGAAACCGTGTTTGAAAAACATTTTTAAAATGATTGAGATAAAATTAAAATTGAAAAATAGAAGCTGGGGGCTTAATCTGCATGAGAAATATATAATAATGTTAGTAACCCTTTGAAGATGCATGATTATATGATTAATCTTTGTAAAAAATTGCATACGGTAAATGTCATCCGAATAAAAAGTTTATCCGACTTCTATGCAAGTACCTCTTCGGTAACAGATTATTATCTCCCTTGGATGCCCAGATGAAGTGCGCAGATAAAACTACCGAGAACATCCTTAATAGCTCAATAAGCTATTCAAAACTTTCCCTTTCCATACACCATTTTTGAAATCCCTTTCACAATATTACATCATGGCTTATTTGTTCATTTGTTAAAATGTTAAGATGGAAAGGAAAGTCTGCAGGATGACAAACATTCAATACCCATAATTAACATACCTCTATCAAAAACTAAGGGTGCATTTGGACCAATCAACATAGAAACGGCCCCAGCCCCTCCAGTACAGCGCGCATTCCCCGTGGCATACACAGCGATGTCACCTGTCACAACCACTGCATATCGGCCTGTAAATCAAAACTTGATGGTAATTCTTTTTTGTATAATGTTTTAAGTTCATTGCCATGAAAGTGCTTTATAATTTCTTTCGAAAATACAAGTTGAACATGTGTTTTACATCGTGAACTTAAACAGCATCAAAACAGTTTTTGGGATGATCAAAAGCTTGTTTACCCTAAAGTGCTGAAACCGACTCCATGCTTATTCCGCCAAGTAAATTGGTGATTGGCCTGTGATCTCACCTGTTTGCTACTCTGAGTGTCTTTCCTCATCAAAATTAAGAAGTATTTAAGGTTTTGGAAAGCAGACAATACAAAAATCTATTTATAGAAAATTAGCATTCTAATGGTTAAGTAAGATAGATCAGGAATCAAGAAATAAACAAACATAACGAGGGTTAAGTGCAAGACTATAGCAAGTGCTTCACGTTTGTGATGCACTTGCTGTAGTCTTGCATTCAACCCCCCATAAGGAAAAGTGTTAGCATACCATCCCAGGAACTTGACTCTATCCAGTTCAATGCATTAAACAGGGCAGACGTTCCACCATAACAGGCATTTATAGTGTCAATCCCTTCAATGTCTGTGTTACCACTGTCAGCAAATAACTGCATTAAAACAGTTTTAACACTCTTTGATTTATCAATGATAGTCTCTGTTCCCACTTCTAACCGGCCGACTTCAGTTGGAGAAACCTGGTACTTCTCTAACAGACTCTGGACAACGGTCAGGCACAGAGAATTGACATCTTCACAATCTGAGCAAAATCCCATTTTATCTTGACCGAGTCCAATAGTGTATTTTCCCTGAGAAACATTGTCAAACTGTTCTAGTTCTGCCTGGTCCACATAGGTTGATGGAAAGTATACTTCTAATCCAATTATGCCCACATTTTCTGGCCATTTTCCATCAGGAATGGAAATTTGTGTTGCAGGCATGTCTGTGAAGATTTTGAATATCAATCAATTTTCTGAAATTAAGAGAAAAGAAGTGTGAAGAATTGTAAATCCAACTGTACCTCTCACTTTGATATTCACAAGATAAAGAGAAATTGGCAACAAGCATTACATGTTTAACAGGGACAATAAAAAATAATATCTATGTCAGGCAATATCACTGACAATTTATGGTATATATAGGTGAAACCCTCACACGGGCGGAGCTTGTTACAGCAAAAGTGGAATATCGACGAAAACTGATACTTTTTCCATGAAGAAAACTTGAAGACTTTCGCGTGTGTATTGAGGGTTGCATCACTTTCTATTTATAAAAGCCCGGGTTCAGAGCCAGATATACATCCACACTCGCCCGCGGTCACTTGGAGAGGTAACAGGGTAGTACACTCGCTATTCTCGCTATTTTTAATTCCGTGTGTATTCCATAAACCCCAGATTTTCTAAACTTATTGCTTAAAATATTGAATAGATCGTTACTCAAGTAGCATTTCGGCTTTATCTACGTGCTAACAATTTGAAACTTGTCTCTAAATGATGTAACAATTGATGCTTTTGAATATATAACAATACTGATGCAGTGTTTTCAATTTTCCATCTGCTTAATTGTGTTGAATATAGAGGTTCATATTTCGTGACAGCGGCGTCGCATGTTACGGTTTCCACAACGACAATTATAAATTGATACGGTTTTCAGACGAAAATTTTAACATTTTTAGACAAAAAGAAATATGATGGAAGATGTCAGTTTTGTTGAGACGTCGAGTGTGATTGATGAAACTGACCTTTCGATAAACATATCAATCGGAGGGAACGAGGATGAGACCGATTTAGTCCTTCAACCTGACTCTCGCGTTGCAAGGACATCTACTCAACACTCTAAACAAAGATTATCATGTAACAAGTGTATTTACTCCACGACGTCCAAGGGAAACATGCATCGACACAAAAGGTCCATCCATATGAAAGTAAAGCACACCTGTGACACATGCGAGAGTGAATATAGCTCCAAATAGGAACTTCTCGAGCATATCCATTCAATCCACCGCAAGGCCTCGCTCTTGTGTGAAAGTTGCTCTATGCCGTTTAAAAGCAGAAAATCATTGAGTCATCACAAAAAGACTGCTCATGACAGAAGCGAAAATTTTAAGTGCCAAACATGTTCAAAAACCTTCAGCAGAAAGGAACAATATCATGGTCACATAAGTTCCCACGCGAATACCTGGATCCTAACATGCGACCTCATGGCGCTTCTTCTCTTCAGTAAGCATCTTTATGTCTGGACAAAGTTTTTTTTTTTTTTTTATCATGTTTCATTTAATACATTCCTCTACACTCAACTTTATCACAACAATTATCAACATATGCTTGCACAGACATTTCTGTTGCCTATCAAATAACCCAGCTGGAGTATGAATTACTTAAAGTGTTTGTTTAACAAAACAGTTACTTATATTCCTGCTTCCTTGTAAATTGTTGTTAGAAATGCAATTAAGTTCAACCTTGAAATGTATGATAGTTAAAATATTTTGCTGTCATTTCTTTTTAGCTACCTTACCATATCACATCAAGACTTTTTGATAAAGCTTTTGCAAAACTATAGGTCATGAATTGTAATATAAGTAAATTTACTTTTTTCAAATTAATTATCTTTGTATATCCCATTTTCAAAAACCAAATCTCGAGAAAAATTAAACCAGTCTAAACAAAAATTAAAAAATAATCTGTTTTTAGATCACAATACATTTCTACATAAACAACTTATTGAGGAATCACTGGCTGGTGTCCATCTAAAAATCGTCCAATGAAATCATTTGGCTTTTCAATATGTGAGGGTTTGAAGTAGGCGGCAACATGACAATTCTGTTTCCAAACATGCTTTACTTCATCAAGCTCCTGCAAACCCTTAACACACAATATATCTATCACTCTCAGGTCCTTTTCATTTTTGTTACTCTGAATGATTTCCCTCAGTTTAGCTCTGCACTCATCCTCGGAAAATGGTATGTCGAAATCTTGACACATTACTGGTATGGAACAGTATCAAGCTCTATATAAGTTGAGAACTTGGAGTCTAGTACCCTTCTTGGTTGTAGAAAAGATGGGTTTTACGTGCTTGAGTCCTTGAATACTGCGAGCAGTCGCCATCTGGGTTTTACTCGTTTTACCGGACAAACAAAGTTAACCTTTGATACATTTGGTGTCATTTGTTTGCTTTCTGTTTTCTTGTGTGGATTATCTTCTGTTTTAAGACCACCCATAAATGAATTTGCCGTGGAAAAGTGATAACCCAACAGCCCAGAATTCTTTCACTTCGCTTATAAAACGCATGCCGTGTACAGTTTTAGCATCATTGAATTTTACAACATCCCAAAATGGTTGGCTAGCAATGTGGTCGATTTCTATACCACCATCATCTACTTGTCTGAAGAATGATAGCCATTCATCAATCAACCTTTGTCAATAAAATGCTTTGTCACAGATGGAAGGAGTTCTTTCAACCTCTGAACCTAAATATCCAATATTGAACAAAGCATAGGTGTATTCTAACCTTTTTGATTGGACAAGTGTTTGGTGCAACACTCAAGTAAAAATCATTAATTCAAGCAACGAATATGACGCAGACCAAGTTTTTGTTTAAGTTTATAAACGACACATAACGGTTTAGGGGGGAATTATATAATTCACATGTTAAGTAAGGAATCGCTTAATCTCCACCCATTATTGACAATTAAACATATTCAGTGTCTATACGTTGTTCAGATAACCAATAAGTGTAGGCCCTGTTTAAAATACATTGAATTCATAAGTTTTGGAATACATATATCGGAACAATAAATGAAAAGTTTTCGACCGTAAACATGATGCCCAACTTTGAATCGTAGTGTAAACAGTAACATCTCCGTCGTCCAACAGACTCATTCTTCAATTTTGAAATTTCCGCGATATAAAAACCTTATATGTTCAGAATTGCAATAGGGGCCTATAAATTGATAAATCGTGTGTTGATGAACTGTTTGATACGCTGTAAAATCGACAAAACAACACTTTCAGGTGTTTAAACGAAATGTTTTGTACTTCGATAGAAATTTAACAGCTGAGTGGTGATTAATCGATGTCTATCAAGACTTATAACCTTTTTCTTGCACACGAACACTCACATGGTACTCATAACAACATAAGGAAGCATAACATACCAAACAGTTTACATTAAATCAACTTATTACGCCATTTCAGACCAAAAATACAATCCGGCTTACAATTTCTGACGTAGTTTTTCGGAAACCGTATCAGTTTTCGTCGGTATTCCACTTTCGCTGTAACAAGCTCCGCCTGTGTGACACTGGGGCAAACTTAAACTCTGCAAAGAATTGACATAGGAATCTTCACTTTGTGCATTCTTTTACTTCTGAAGACCATATGTTCCATTTAAAGAAAGCTCTACATTTTGATTTCTCTGTTCAATCATTATTGATGGTCACTGAAAACAATAGTGGATAGGCTTTTTCCTTATACAGTAAGGGCATTGTGAGGATAATCTACTTGAAGCACTATTCAAAATATGATTACCGGCAAATGATGTCATTACTTGATGGCATATAAATTTATTTTACATATCCTGTCTTATCTTTTGACATTTGTGCTTTATTTCCGAAAACATTTATGGTGTTAAATCCTCTACTATTTTGGTCAATCGAAATATTGACATTAGATTGCCCTATCAGAAAATAAAAGGGTATTTTCAGAACTTATTTGTTTGACTACCTGATCCACAAACCTCAATTATTTGGCATCACGTTGTTTTTCGTGTGTCTATTTTGTTTATCACTTTTTATGCATAAATATTGTACGTGGAAAACATCACTGACTGACAACTCATGGGGAATAACAAGGTCATCGAATATTCGCCCTCCCCATGTTGACAAATTGCTGTTTTCTCAACATGCTATCTCTAAAATATTTAGGCGTTTGAGCGAATTTATTCACTTACATGTATACGTTAGAAACAAGCTGAATGACAAAGTGTGTGTACATCAGATCATTGGTTGTAAAAGGTTATCAGCTGTGTGTCAGAACTAACTTTAGTCTCATGTTTACAAAATCCAGGTCGTTTTGATTCATCAAAGTCTAGTTGCCAATGACGTTGAACGAGAAATTATTTTGCCTTGCACTAAAATCATTTTTACCTAATTTTAAAACAAATTCATTTTGAGAATGTGAAAATATTGCATTATATGCAGACTTTTAAAAGGAATAATGTGTTAAGTGTTGCACATTGGTAATCGATTCTTTTAACATAAAATGTTCAAATAAAAAATCAAACAGAGCCAGCCGGAGTTCATAAGAAATACACAATCGTAAATTATACCAAATCAGTTGAGGAAGCGCGCCATTTCAAAATACAAAAATCGGAACTTGCATGTAAAAATCGACCATGGAAAAGACACATGATTTTTATGTTTTTCTTACATTACTTCTCCATCTATCTTACATAGTAAACGGAAATAGCGAGGGAGTTCGTTGTGGCAAAGTTGTTTTGAAAGAAGTTTCCGCAGATGTAGCCTTGCAGCAAAAAGACCATACAGGTTCAAACAGAGTTATCTATGTCACTGATTCAAAAAAGCTTTAAATTGTTCAACGATTATTTTGTTGATATGGTATTGAATTCTGTTATTTATATTTTGAATTAACTCTATATCGTCATATACCAATCTTTTACTATCTGTAATCTTGTATTATCTGTTTGACCTTGAATGGAAGGAATGAAACTTTATTTCTTGTCTACAAACAATCTTGTACCCCCTGGCAGTATCTGGAGGGAAAAAAATCTCACAAGGGTGTTTACTCTTGTAACGAACCGAGTAAATAAACCTCTCAAAGACACAAACACATCCGATCAGTGAAATATAATGTCGTTCACTGAGCGGTTGTGTTGTCTATATATACCAGCATGTTCTCTCGAACGATGCATTAGGTTCCTAATTTGCATAAACGTTCAATGAACGTTACACGCTAATACCCTTAACTGTTGTTAGGCCATCATTCTAATTGTGTTTTAACAAATAGCGATCATGTGTTAAGTGTATTCACGTCTTTTACACCAGAGAAATGCACTGCTTTATATTTATAGATAAATGTTATCTATGTTTCTGATATTTCATTATCGGAACTATGACAATTTGAAATTTGTATATTACAGATGATCTTGGTTGTGCTGATTGCCTTTATCCACATAACTGTCTCGGGAACAACACATGTAGACTGGGGACAACTGGAAGTATGTGCGAACAATGTCTCTCAAACACAAATGGAGAACCTGGTATGTATCATCAAAGGACAAGGAGACATCCAAGAGTATTTTTGAGACAATATCCTATAACTATCTCTTCAACAAAATTCTAATAAATACCTAAAACAGGGAAATTTGAGAATAAATAAAGAATTTATCAAGTGAGGGAAGCATCTTGTCTTGAGCTACATGTATGTATTTAATTTGATACAAATTTCGGAATGTTCATTCCCTTTGCAAGAAGAAGAAATTCTTAACCATTTCTTCATCTATACATGGTTTAAGCTCAAACAAACAAGCAATCACTACTTGGAAAAAAAGGAGAAATTTTTCTATACATGTTAACTGTTCATTACAATGAAATCTTATCATAAGGTTAGAAGGGCTATCTCAAAGATTGGAATTTTTTAATTCAGTCTTTTTTTTTTTCTTCATTCAAGCATATTTATTCAAGTGAAACCAAGGATGGCAATAACAAGCAACATTTACCATAATTTCAGCGAAATCAATTGTCTCTATAGCCCAGCTTGTTCAAAGTCCTTTTCACGGACAAGGGCATTTTTTCTGAATTAAACTAAATAACCATTATGCATACAAATGCAGAATAAGGCTTGGCATTTAGAATCAGATTTTTGAATATTATTGTTTGTTAAACAGTTATATGAAAAAGAATGATCTGCATCACACCAATATGTTTTATAAAGTTATTGTATTCTTTTTTAAAAGAAGACAGGAGTATAAATCTTTTGATATTCTTTGTTAAATACTTAATTTCCTATCATAATGTTTCAATCTTCAAATCATTTTCATGCTTTTTCTTTTTTTTCAGATTATTACAGAATTGGTAGTGTATGTACCCCATGCCCAGAAGTTCCCTACTGGACGGCCATGTGTTTCGTTGTCTTCATCCTCATCTTTCTGGGTTGCTTCATGTTTCATGGGCTCTCTGACTCCATGTGCACAAAGGTAAAAAGGATAATCTTTAACCCTTTACCAAGCATGAAATTTTTGACTGTCCCAAATTGAAAAAGTTTGCTGACAACATTTCAAAATGTGATGAAATAAAAGAATAATCTTCCGATAGGGCAGAAAACATTATGGGAAAAGGAGAAAATTTCTCCTTTTCCACAATGTTTTCCAGACAAACTGGTCAAATGTCATTACTGTTTGGTAAAGGGTTAAGGAACTCCAATAAATGATTTTATTCAATGCCTACCCTTGAGGTTCCATGAGTATATGATTTTGAATACTTTATAAATAAGGGATCCCTTTTAGCGCACTTTTAGCGCATATACATATTTTTCACATGGTTCAAATCACACATGAATTACAAAATACAGTACTGTATTCATCTGCCAATCATGAATAAAAACTATTTGAGCAAATTTAGCATTTTATTGTTTCATTCTTTTTTAACAATAAATTTAGTCAAATGAATATTTGCTTATATGTTGGTAAAGTTAATGTTTCAATATAATGGAAGGAACATCATGCTGTAGTACCTTTCCTGTGTTTGTCTTTGTTTCTTACTGCGTGAGCAAATTTTGCCTGTTGCGAGATGCACATTTTTCATGCATCTCAAAGCAAGTATAAAGCTTAGAAAAGATAATGTGCTTCAAAGTTCTATATATATCTCACAGCTACACAATGACCTCAACCAGCCTTCTTATAAAGCTAGAAATCAGAAATAAAAAAAAAAATTTTAAAGTTGAAAGAGAAGGTTTGGTCCTGTTTCAAATGCCAATTCCTGACTGAAAACAAGATATATTATCACATTCATCATATACGGCACTAAGCTGATAGCTTGCAGTCAAGTAAAGAAAGTCAAGTAAAGAATTATGAGGTTACATGTGAAGTCATGACATGCATTGTTCATCATTTATACATCATTCTTTATTTATTTGATATTGATTTTGTTTAATTCCTTTTTTCATGTTTCATTTTCATTTTCCTCAGTTTCCTATATCAATATAGGTAACAGGATTATAGAAAAGATGGCTTATGTCTTTGAAAAGTAAAGGTTATCTGGTTCGGATTATTACCCTATTTGCCTTCTGGTATTCCTACACTTTGTCTCATATCATTTCTGATTCAAAATGTAAAGCCATCAACTCTATATAAGTTCCCCTCATCAACTAAAATGCTTGTTCCTTGGTTGTGCAAGGGCCTGTGAATGCAAGAGCCTTCCAGAATAAACCTTTAGTTCATCCACATTTGCACAGGAAATGGCTTTTATATCAAACAAGAAAGATCCAAACACATGAATTGATATTTTAGTTGTAATGACTTCAACCATTTCCCCCAAAACACAAACTTGTGATTGGTCCAGATTGGAAGCAGATGTATTAAACAATTAAATTGGCATAAAAATACATTCTCTTTATCAAGGGTGGCAAAATCTGATTTTGATTCACTTTTCCCAAAGTGCCAACTTTTTTCTGCTCTTGTCCCCATAAGTGTTATATGCAAAATTTAAGGCTTTTGCACCAGCTGGGCTGTTCTAACATCTAATTTTACCACCCATGTTTATGACATTTGGTAGAAACCAGTATGATAACAGGAAATATTGCTCTTTAGGATCTGCCTCATATACATCAAAGTGAGGTTTTATGGAGAAAGGGCTTAAGTAATGGATAATTGAAATGCTATCAATGACACAGCTTCAAAACCCTAAATGCATCTTTTTTTCAGGTGAAACTGCTTATACATTTCCTGCAGTTTTTAGTGTTGACCACCCATATCAAACTAGCATGGCCTGACATACTCCTACGAACAGTATCAACACTAAATTTTGGAGTCTTCAATTCAAACATTATACTACCAGGTACTGTCAGATTTGCCTTGTTTGATTGACCTTTTTTGAGACATGCATTTTATCCAAATAGAAAGCAATTAAGACACCTTTATAACATTTAGTTAAAACCATGGTAAAAACAAGAAAAAATGCTCACTAGAAGAAATTTGTCAGGTTTTTTTCATGGTGGTTTGATTGGTTTTGAAGTTCTCTTTAGCAAATATGTTCAACACATTATCTCCTGACGCCATATGTTTATGTCTTGCACCAGAAGACTTTCAGAAAGCATTATGGCAATGGAGAAATTGATTGCCTCATTGTCTTGGGTTTTGCTGTTACAGGAGATATTCTATCTCACTACATAAGCTTGCATCACACTTATACATAAAGCATGTCATAACATAAAATAACATAGCATGAATTTCATTGGCATTTAACATTACATATTTATTGCCATACAATTTTACATACAACTTAACATACAATTTTACAAGCAAAATTTCAACAAAATTACACATTTATACATCAAGCAAGTATTGCAAAAACCCATGCCCAAAAAAGTCTACTTGACTAGCATTTTTTACTAAGCTGACAGTGTGCCCTTACTAAACTGTTTAATATCATAGCATTCAAGCTGGGCTTTTAAATCCTTACTACATTGCAATTACCTCCCTTTTACTGCAAATGCAGCAGAGGTCTTTAAAATCCACTTACATGAAATAATAAATTCTTTTTTTCACAAAGTATTTTACCTGATATCTGAAAGAAAGCATAATTCTTTCATGATATTTAATCACCTTCTGTAGATCAGATTAGTCATAAGGTTACATATTGGTGGAATAGGTTGATTTCAAGATTTACTGTACAAATGATGTTGTATGATGATGATGATTTCAGGTTGTGTGTTTAAAAAGTTTAGCCGAATGACCATCCATTACCTAGAGTGGTATTCCTCTCTGTGTGTGCCTCTCCTCACTCTGGCATTGGGACTGATGGTGGACCGACGATATGTTAGTATTTCTAGTGTATTATCTATTTATCAAAGTCATATATCTAGGGTTCAGTGCAAGACTATTGTAAGTGCTTCAGGTTTATGAAGCACTTACTATAATCTTGCACTGAACTCTTGATATAATGAATTTGATATGAAAATTTGTCATGTTGCTAAAGTACAAATAGTGATTAGTAATTATGGATTAACATATTGACATGATAAAGTTTAAACTTACTTATTTCAGATTGATTGTAAAGCAAATTCTTTCAACTTAGATTAAACACTCTCTTTTCTGACCCTGGATACATAACCAGTACTACGGCCAATTTTGGACTAAGGAAAGGTCGTCAAGTGAAGCCCTCTATTCAAGAGATTTGAAACCATAACATTCATGCCTTGGGAATGACAGACTTACCTTGTACCACTGTTTTGTATTAGGTACTTAGCAGTAGACATTTTATGATGCAGAATTACCCAGGCAGGCAACAGTGATAGCAAAGTTGTTAACCCTTATAGTACTGGAACAGACTTCATGCTAATGCAAACACGTTGAATCCAGGCCAGCCGGCAAGTTGATTGGTGGCTGACCTGTGATCTAACCTACTTGCTACTCTATGTATATACCTCATCAAAGTGAAGCAATAATTTAAGGTTTTGGAAAGTTGATGACACAAAATCTATTTTTAGAAAATTACCCAACATTCTAAGGCTTAATTACAGAGAGCGCTGATAGGAAGGCCAGGTAAGATTACTGAGGATGCCAGTGAGAAGAGGATGAAGAAGATGGACAGACGGTTAAAAGCGCGGAGATTCTGCTGTCTAGTGGTACTGGCCATGTACATGCCTGCTCTAGTAGCCGCCATGAGGACATTGCAGTGCTCAGGCACCATCATGAAGGTTAGTCAATTAGAGAGTTTATGATGCCCCATACAGCACTAATTACCCCCCAACCAAAACCCATGACATCACTATATGACATTTTAGAGATTTATTCCCCAATTCAGAGTTGCCCTCAACCAAAACCATTGATATCAATACAATCACTTGTAAATTGAAAGTATAGTGTGAACAAATTCACCTGACGTTGATGACCTCTATTATCATCAATTCATACTACATTGGGTTTCTATATGTTCGGGACCGTCAATTTTTTCCATGAGAACCCACACAATAAGTACAATGCGAGGATTAAACGCAAGACTATAGCAAGTGCTTCACAAACGTGAAGCACTTACTATAGTATTGCGCTGAACCCTTGAATGTACAATCTCTTGTTGAGATTGGATTATACTGCGTCATCCAGCTCTAATTTATCATTGCATAAAGGTTAACTTTAGCTAATTTTGTCGGCACTATACATATAAATGGTAATGTAAAGATTGAAAGTTATATGGGTTGAATACATAAATTGTTTGACAGATTTATTTTTTTGTCCTAATTTTTAAGAGCAGTTAGCGCTGTGTTAACAATTTTCTAATTTCATCAATTTTTCATGTGTGCTTATTATTCTGTAGAAAAAGATGAATCCTTAATCAAAAATCTTTTTATTTTTCTATTTTTCCAAACAATTTGATAGTTTTAAAAATGTTCCCACTTATGATTTATAATTACTTTATAAATACTCATAATGTGTTTAACCCATCTGCATAAGAAGTAAGAATGTACACTAATATTCTTGAAACTGCTTGTTATTAGCAATTTTTCAAAATCATTCCTACTTAATATCACAAGGAAGATGTAATTTTTATTCTATTTTTGCTGTTGCATTCAATCTGGCACAGGAACAAATCCCTTGGTGTAGGAAATTGTTTCTAATTATAGAGAAAAACAAAACATTCTTTCAGGATCTGATGTTAGATAGAACCAAAGATGTCTTCCTTCTAGATACAGACTATTCCTGCAAGTCTATCCTGTTTCAGGTGAAACATATTCATACCATTCCCTTTTCTTCAGGGTTTGACACTATCTGTTTTACATTTTAGGATCCCTACCAGATATATCCCTGCCTAGGATATCCTCCTGGTATAAGTCCTAAGAATGCTGGGTAATTTTCTAAAAATTGACTTTTGTGTCGTCTTCTTTCCAAAATCTTTAATATCTGCTTAACTTTGTTGAGGAAAGATACTCAGAGTAGCAAACAGCTTAGAGCACAGGCTAGCCGCCACCTGTTTGCATAATCATGAACTTGGTTCCAGCACTATAAGGGTTAACTATACTCTTCAGATAGATTCGATCTATCCTTGACAACAAAACTTTTTTCATTTATTTTTCATAAAAAAAAATCCAGGCACATTAGAAAAAGGTTTGTACCAGATGACATTTGAATTTATTTTGATTTTTTTTTCTCATTATTAGTATATTTCATTTTTGTTACAATCATCTTCATGGTCATCATTCTAAAAGGCAAGGAGCCTCAACCTTCCATGAGTCAATATTCCTTCCTGTGAATAATGGTGTAGGATCCCAGGGCACTGCTTAGAACTGTCTAACTTTGCTCCTTATTGAAAACAAAATGACATAGAATTAGTCTATCTAAATGGGAATCTACATCAATTTCAACAATATTCAGTTAGATTTCACGGACAGCCCTTTAGTTTATGGTCCCTATAGTGTTAACCAATCAACTACTGAATTTCCCCATAAGGCATTTAGTCTGGGACAGTTGTATTTAATTATTAATTGCATTAATATGGTGCATCTATGGCTTTGTAATTTAAGTTCTAATCAATTAGTTTGAGAGATTGTCTACCTTGTGACTAACAACAGCAATTTGTATAAACAGTTTAACCCACGGTTAAATCTTACCATGGGTTAATTTCCTGGTTAAAACACAGTAAGCGTTTGTATAACACTCGCAGGTAACTTTAACCGCGAATTAACCCAGGTAAAAGTAACCAACCTCTAGGACCAAGGTAAGTTGTTTAAGCAGAAAAGTTACCGCTTTAAATATGGCCGCCATCTTGTAAATTCGGCCCCGCTTCAAATGAATTATAGAAGAAATGACTGCCAACTGACCAACTATGAGGAAACAAAATTACAGAGACCCTCCAGTTTTTCATCGAGAAGCTTACGAGACATGTGAGACCATTGTTTATTGTTTAAATCAACGAAATTAGTTCGTCGAAAAACTAACGAGACATGACCACTGTTTAGCATGTAGACATCAACAAAAGATATTGTATAATGGGAACTATTAAGCACCCCGCATTAACAGTAACAATTTTATTTGCGTTGTCTCTTAAGTTTAAAGTTCTCTACTTTCACTTTTGATAAAAGCTATTCGATTATCAATCTGGTACATTTTATTGGAAGGGATTATCCTCTACCTTTCGAGGACTTCCTTCTGAAAACGAAACAATAACAAACAAAAACATTTCTTCGTAACGCCGTTCATGTACAATCATGTGAAGGTAGGGATTTGTAGATCAGTTCTTATTTAGAAAAAATCACCTATCAGTGTTTTTATTACCATTAAAACCAGTTTCCCCATGGGATTTTGAGATATGTCGAAATTCAAAGCACACCAAAAACACAAAACTATGAGATTATGAAAAGTCACATTGTGTTTGAGATTGACATAGTGGCAAAGAATTTGAGTGTTGTTGTGATATATAGTTATTAACAGATGGAGAATGACCACAATCTTAACTGCCCTTAAGGAAGAACCATCTCCATTCAGTATGTCAGTCAAGAAATAATCTGTTTGAAAATCCATATGCCTTCATTGATCTTAACCCAGACAGAGAGGACAGGGATCTTAGTAACATACCACTCTGATAAAAGGAGAAATTGGTCTTGAAGGAAAGACCTTTAAATAACATTGTTTCCTTTTGCTTTCAAAGATCCAGTATGGCAGAGTTATCACTTTGACCATTCTTTAAACTGTTGTACATGTTGCCTGAGTTCTGTTCTAGGCTAGGAAGTGTGTCTTGCCCAAAGACACTCCACACAAATATATGCAAACATCAGGTTTTGAACCGATTGTTGAATCAGTTGTCCAATTTCAAGTCCATGACACTAACCATTACTCACCAGCAGTTCATTAGGTCTTCTGCTGAAGGTACATTACAGTTTTTTTATATGAAGGAATGAGTTAACAGTATTAACCCTCTTCCTCAATTTGGATTTTGAGTGTTGCCAAAAATGATCACATCAGACACATCAATTATGAGAAATGGCCTTTTGGACTATGAAATTGGAAATTACATGTAACATTAAAGCAGCTCATGCTGAGCAATTTCACTTATTGTCACAATGGTTTCTTTTGTCTTCTGCTTCAAGTGCATTTAAAGGTAAAACAATGAAAGGAAGGGTTTAATCCTATATGAGTTTATGTCTGACATCAATTACTTTAAGTATTCCACTTTTGAAATTAAAATATATATTTGATTTTTTATGAATTGATGTTTATAATTTATATGGCAGACAATTTCCTCCAAAGCTTATATAGTAGATCATAGACATAGTCTTTACCTGTTTTTTTTTTGGTTTCATCACATATTACATATGTTTAAGATAGATCACATGACTGATGGAAAAAGGTTTCTTATTTTCAGACTGACAAAAGTGTTATCTCTGGAGGTAGTTGTTACACATGCAGACCATTCCTTCATATTCACTACTCAAATCCAGGTAAGGCTGATTCTATGAATTTGGCATAAGTACTTGTGCAATTCAGATAAGCTGTAATATAACTGAAAAAATGTTGACACAGCAATAAACACAAAACAATACTGTGCAGTTAAAACATTGAGAAAAAAAACCAGTAATCAGCTGTATTGATTATAATATTTATTATATGTCTTTTTATACAAAACATAACTTTCCACTGTATACATGAAACTAAATAACAGACTTGACAGAATTCCAATTCCAGATGATATCACATGAGGAATAGGTAAAAAAAAGTCTCTTAAATGATAGCACCTCAAATAAGATTATACTACATGACTCCTGCTCTCTTTTGTTATACCAAATATAACTAACAATTGAAAATATGGCATGTTTTCATGATGATTTTTTTAATGTTCATACTATGTTTGAAAGTTTTAAACTAAATTTTCAATGAACATGCTTCTTTTTTTTTCAGATGCAGCACAACATACAGTATCCAGACGATTACAAAGACCTACATTTATCAAATTTGCTTGTACAATATAATTTATAATACATTTTATAGAAAGGATTTGTGTTTAGCATGGTTTATTTATTTATATGGACTTTACATTGTGTCAATATTTCTGAAATGTTGTGATGCCCAGTACACTTAAAGGAAGAAATATCCCAAACATGAATGCCCATAAGGATTGGACTAGCAGGATTGAACCATCCACATTCTTCTTGTCAGTCAGAAGATTATCACATGAAGATCCAAATGCGGTCACCCGGGATTTGAACCCATGCCGAGAAGGGTCATGCAATTTTAAGTTTGTTACTCTTAAGCCACAGAGGCTCAAAGCATGCATTATATTTCCTCTAATTAACACACAATGTAGTCTGGAAGGAAATATAATATTGAAATATGTTGTCTTCAAATATTTCATAAATGGATATTGAAATAACTTGGAAATGTTGTCCACTTTAATACACTCTTAGAATAGTTTTCCATGTCTACTCTAGTTTCTGCTGCCTGGAATATCTGTTTTCTGCAAAATCAAAAATATAAGTAGATAATAGAGTACATTTTACATGTTTAGAGGGAGTGATACAGACAACATGGTTAAATACCAACTGACCTTATATATAAGGAAGAATTCCCAGTATTTCTTTAGACTAAATGATCTTTGTAATGAAACTGTCTCATATAATACCAAGCAAAGAGACCTTCCAAAGACACAAAAACATTTCATCATAGAAACTATTGTCAGTCACTGAAATAGTTAGATGTCTTTAGAAATACATGTACATGTATGTTTGTTCTCATATTTGGGTATCCCCACAATCTTTTCATGTGACAATAAAGGAACAATAATTGATCATGATGAGCATTTATCACATTGTTAAAATGGCTTTTTCCTGAAGATTCGTTTTACCCTTTTGTTGAATTGGGAAAAGAGTTGTATTTAAGGCATTATGAAGAATAATGGTATTTGAATGAACAAAGCAAAGTAAAATAGGTATAGAAATAATTTAACAATGAAAAAGTACAACTGATTAAGCATATGGAGATTTTTTTATTCAAACTGTCTCATTGATAAAATATCAACTATACCAGGCTAGGACTCTGAAGTGTTTTGTAAAAGGATATTCCTACAAAACCAGTGGTGGGCTGGAACCCAGAACCCTTGGATAACAAGTCCATCACCTTATCTACTTACACAGGTCCCCCTATGTCTCATGAGCACATAATATATGCTGTAACCAAGGACAATGTGTCACATTTAAAGTCCACATTTTATACTTAGTATATCATTTGACATACATTGTACATGTATAAACATGTACAGGTGATCGTTTGTTGAGGGAAGTGTGGCGTGCGTGGAAAGACAAATCGCTTTATACATCAATTGTTAGATAGCTTTCACAGTGATGATGTGGAGCTTAGGTACCTTACGTAGCTAACACACTAATTCTTTATAGTTTTCTGTTGCAATCTTCTCTTTCCCAATCACTATTTGGCGGCAAGCATGTTTTGACAATTGTTATTTCATCTCTTGTAGGGATGTTTTCGATTATGTAAGTACAGTTGTGTACCTAGTCGAAGTGTTATTTAGGCAAACAATAATGAACACTAACTTGTATGATCCAAGGTGTAACTGTGTTGCGAAGAATGAAATATCTACGTCTGGATCATTCAGACTAAATAAACAATATTTACCTTTCATCTGACAGCTTTGCGGGAAAATGACGTCACGATCATGTTGCATTTTGGGATTTTCGGTAACTTTAACCGTGGGTTAAAACATACCATTTCTAGTTAGGTTACCGTTGAGTAAAACGCGTTTATACAAATGACTTAACCATCGTGGTTACCTAATCGTGAATTTTATGGAAGGGGATATCCGCCATCTGGGCTATTGTTCTTTATGACAGTTATAATTCTTAATTTTATTTGTTTTTTGTTGTATAAGATCAGTATAATCTAATTCAGTTGTTATCTTTCTAATTGTTATTCTAGTATTAGAATGAATATGTTAACTTTGTAAGTATAAATGTTCCATAGCGTTTTCATTGTTTTAAACATGTTTTTATCTTTTTAATTACAATTGTTGAATCAAAACGAGAACGTTAGACTTTTTAATCGAATTCGTATATTCTAGCGCAAAGTTTGGCCCTTTTAATCAACGGGAGATAATAAAGTATAGCGTATAATTTACGAACTGCTCCCCAACCTATCCGGTGCTACAGTAAATATACACCCGTACATGAGCGAAGCATGCTCGATTTTCTGCCTTTTACCTTGTTTTTGAGATTTTTACTCTTATGCCCCTACGATCCTTTTTGATCTACCAGTTTCTCGTATTCCTTGTTGCAGTAGTTTCTTCAGGTAAATGATTAGAAATGCATTCACTAATTGAATACAATGTCAATGAAACGCTTCCCGGTCCATTCGTACCCAAGCCAATTCGTACCTACTCAAATTCCGTGAATTCGGGCGACATCAAAGACATGCCCAACAATCTTCGGTTTGCATGTGATGGAAAGAATCCCCATAATCAGTGTGAATTAAAAAATGAAGCAAGTGTGAATAGCAAGCAACACGGGCGTTGAATAGCTGCCTAATTCTTGGTATTTACTGAAGGAAAGATACAACACGAAGAACGCTATCTTATTTCATCTTATTTTATTTTTCAATCATCATCTCATTTCATCTTATTTTATTTTTCATTCATCATTTTACATATGAAAAAAAATGCCACTTAGATAGACTGTGTTGCGCAACACTATGATTTTAGTGTTATATCCTATTGCATGTAATGGCTCTATAAAGTAGGATATGTTCCATTGAATTATATCCTGTCTTGATCAATTTCAGAAGTCTGGGAATGATGTAACTCCACCACCAACCAGAAGATATCATCAGGCTCCAGTCTGTCAGTATGCTTGTGTAAGTGTAGCAGTAGAAAACTACATTCATTTTAAACATGATTTTTTCTTGATAATTGGGAGACAAAGTACATGCTGGAATGAGGTACATTTTTACATTTGAGTTACGTCTAAAATGTCGGTGAGAGCTCGGATAAATGGGTGGAAGTCTCCTGGTTAGAGAAATCATATGAAACACTTAAAAATATTGACATTTATCCAATACTAAGAACATGAATATTCAAAATGGAGAATTTCTTGGCATTAATTGGTTCCCAACGTTTCTCAGTTGACCTTGTTAACAAACCTTGTCGTATTCGCTCTTTTTAATGCATCTTGTTAACATGTCACCATCTCAATTACTCGGTGAAAGGGAATTTTAAAGTACTTTCAAGTTATTTGTCAATTATTGTAGAACTCACAATTTTAGTGAATATGAGCTGTAGATTGGCTTTAACATTGGCCTCCTTTTTTAAACTATTGCAGATAGCAACTTGATATATGGCATGCCTGTCCAGGGGTTGAAAGCTATTGAACTGTTGCTGTTTGCACATTTGTAGCAGCACATGGAGCTGTACATTTTGAAAAGTGACATATTGATATCTCAGTCATTCTTCAAGTTCAAATACACTTTTTCTATAAGTTTTGAACTACTGCCCCCAGAAACTTGATCATTTATATGCAGGTGTATATTGTGGAGATATACTTTTTTAGTGATGACATGTTCTGGTCAAGGTAATCTGGTCAAGGTATCATGTGGTATAAAAAAACAAGTCTCATAATTTTCAGGACTCAATGAGTTAAGACGATAAACATTTTCATTATTATTCATATATCTGACAATTACCTTTTAAGAATATTTTATTTACATAAAAATATTTTTTAGGTCATTATGGACATGTTTATCACAAGTCATCATGATCCTTAGTGTAACATCCATGTTGAATATTTGTAAATTCTACACATTCATTCTAAATACATGTACAAGCTTACGGTTGTTGACATTTACCGCTTAACACATTTAATCATCTTAAGTGGTTATTTCCAAATAAAGTAGATGCTGATTATACAGCTCCTAATGAGGGAATACTTGTTTCCCTATGTGTGACATGATAATTACCATTATCTTTCGTTACATGACAAAAATCATGGAAATCACACCGTTTCTATATTATTCATGATCTATCAGTTTTTTCTATGAATATTCAGGGCTGAATGGAGGTCCTGCATGGCCCTTTGGTTAAGGTGGTGGGTGGACTCGGGAGTCCTGGGTTCGAGCCCCAGTGACACCTCTGATTTCGTGGGAGTGACATTTACTTCAGAGCCCTAGCCTAGTACTGATGGATCCAGGAAAGCCATTACATAACTGGAAAATTGTTGATACGGTGTTAAACACCATACAAACAAAGTCAGGGCTGAATGTGTTAAGTAGCAATTTAGTAGCTAAAGAATCGTTACTGAAAATCTTTTGACATCATTTGAATTTCTAGGTCTGAAACTTCATGGCATACTCTCACTATTACAAGAAAATATAGATGAGGGGATGACAATCCTGAGCATGAGCAAGTACCCATCAGCTGATAAAGTCATGGAACTCTTCGCACCAACCTTTTCAAAGAATCAGGAGGAGAAAGAAATTGAGGAACTTATCATTGGAACATCTTTCTAAGAAATGTTGAACGTAAGTTTGTTTTAAGTCTATTCCGTTATGGGTAAGGTCAAATTTCAAAAATTGCATTTGTTTTCGACATATGAGGAAGCCTTCTAGATGGCTCATAGTTGGTTGTCGGTTCATTTGAAGATAATTGTTAGGGGGAAAAATCCTTCTGATCAATAAAGCAAGATAGTGCCAACAGATGTTTATTGAAAGAAAAATAAAACATTATTTTCTAAACCGATGTTATTTTAGTCGATGATGCTTCAGTACCCAGGTGACTGATTGTGGGTCATAATGGTCTCTTGTTCGATTTTCTCTTGTATTTTTTACAGATGTTTTTTTAATTTCTCATTTTGTTTACAAAAGTGATAAATTATTTAACTGGTCTGTTTGATGAAATCAATTGATGGCATATGACATCAGTCCACCTGAAAACCATATACAGTGTTTAGGCTAGAACTCAAAAGCAGTGGGTCAAATTGGCCCACTGGGTCAATTTAAGATTTTGAATGATGAAGTAATGTTAATATAAAATTTGACCAAGCTTTGTCTACGAACTACTTTATGGTACTTATACTCAAATAATTATTGTAATAAAACTTGAACAGTCACTTTTTAAAAAAAAACAAGAGCTGTCCATAAGACAGCATGCTCGACTATTCGATAATATCAGAGACGGAGATAGGTCAGTAAAATATTATTTATTTCTATAATATGAGAATGCGCACAATGATTCCTTACAATAATGTTAAGGTTCGACCATGCACACAAAACTTTTACCAGAATTTTGTAAGTACAAAAGTCCGCATCATTTGCTTCAATTCAAAACAAGCCAAATGGAACTTGGTCAGGGACCTTACATAATAACAATGAACACATGTGTGATGTATCAACCCATACAATAGTTAATGAGATCCAAACTTGCATGTAAAAACTTAACCAAGATTTTTCTATGTACATAAGGCCGCATAATTTGCTTGAATTCAAATCAAGAGATATGAAACTTGGCCAGGGACCTTAGATTTTGACCCTGAATACATGTGTGAAGTATCAACCCATTCCATAAAGTAGTTCATGAGGTACAAACTTGCACATAAAAACTTAACCAGGATTTCCTTAGTACAAAAAGCCGCATAATTTGCTTAAATTCAAAACAAGACATATGAAACTTGGCCAGGAACCTTAGATCATGACATTGAATACATGTGTGAAGTATCAACCCATTCCATAATGTAGTTCATGAGATACAAACTTGCATGTAAAAACTTAACCAGGATTTTTTAAGTACAAAAGTCGCATAATGTGCTTAAATTCAAAACAAGAGCTATGAAACTTGGCAAGGGACCTTCTACCATGCCTCTGAATACATGTGTGAAGTATCAACCCATTCCATACAGTGGTATGAGATACAAACTTGCATGTAAATACTTAACCAAGGTGTGACGCAGACGTCCGGGTGAGTAGTATAGCTCTCCTTATCCTTCGAATAGTCGAGCTAAAAATGTGATGGCAAGAGCTAAACTTATTGGGACAAACTGACCCATACCTTCTCCAACAGGGTGCCAATTTGCAATTCAGGGTGTCAAATGGGGCAAGACCCCTCTAGCCAAACTCTGTTGATCATCATAGAAATGTACTTAAAAAAAATGTTTATTTATCTATACTTGATAGGTGGCAATATCAGCACAAACTGGCTTGACTTGAGTGAAGGAGAGGACATCGCAGAGAGCATTGTCACCATGAATATGGGCCATGTACTTCAGGCGTTGATTGGATGTCGCAGGCTCCCAACAAACATGATGAAAGGTGCCGGGACTATTGAATTTGACCATATTCAAAGTAGACTTACAACAGCAAATACATGTGCTCCCTCCCTCTGTTTTGCTTCCACGAAATTGTTGCAGGATTATCAGGAACTAGAAAATCACATAATTCATATCATCACAGAAACTGACGGGTTTGGGATAGTTTGAAACTTACTATATTCAGATACAATATTTAGAGTCAGTGAATGCTATAATGTTCGTGTTTACATGTTTAACCTTCCCAACCCTGCCTGAAAAAGTTAACACATTTTTCTCAGATTATGAAACAGCAAATCAAATCTCTCCTTGTATGAACCACTACTAATAAGTAGAGCTGAAATGATTTACAAGACTTTCTGTACTTTATTTCTTTGGAACATTTGAAGTATACCTACCAGATATAAAAATCTCAAATTTTTGGTACTATGGCATCATATCATTCAGTCAGTTAAACATAGTTTGACATAAACTTACTGTTAATTGACATGAATTATCTGGTGATCTAATCTTAGCTTCATTTGTTAATATTTTTGCCTGAAACTAGGTCAAATGGTTTTGGCCCTCATTTTCTCGATAAAGTTTCTTGTTATTTTTATCTGAAAATGTTTTTTATTACCCATGTAAGTTATTGACTGAAGCACAATGGCTGTCGTGATGTATTTGAAACAGGAATCTAGATTATTAAAATGGTCTTTTCAAGTTCCTAAAGCAAAGAAATAATTGGCTTTAACCACTGGTCAGTTGTGTGCTTACATTTTGGAACTTTATCACTATTCTAAATTATGTTAAGATTTCTGATGTCAAATACTTTTTTTTTTTATACTTTTGCATACAATGACACTGTCTGGTTATCTTATAATGGCTTGTAAAAAACTCTTACTAATGAACCTGTTTTGGGACCAGATTTTGGGTTCTCATGTTGATTTATGTAACCCGACATTTAACCCAAATATAAGCATTTTCCGATTGTGGTTTCATTTTAACAATATGGTATTTAATAGAGAGCATTTTGTGCCCTTTCAGATGGGATAATAGTTTTATTGATGACATTATTGTTTACATGCAATTATCTTTTATTTACATGAAGCATATAATGTTAACTGATAAACAATTCTTTTGTCATTTCATCTGTGTTGTAGCCCATTTATTGTCCCTGTCATTGGAATGACACAGCAACCTCTCATTGTGTCATGCTGATGAGATTTTATCCTTTACACACAAATCACTATTACTGCAGTTCTCTGAATTGAAAATCTTATCAGAAAATCTGAAGCCTGTTTTGTACTTCATAACTAAGTTGTATGTATACCGGCTAAGTTTTAAGGACCCTAAATTAAAAGGCTGACAACAAATAGTAATCAATCATTTATTAATTTACAAATGTATCCATTCTTCTTGGTTTTAGTCACACAGACTCTTGCCTGAAAAGAATGACAATGAATGAACATCTGGTATGACACTTACTGATTATTAGCACCATCACCAATACTTTATAAGATGATTGCTTTTGTCGTGTAATGATTCATTATAAAGATTTCTGTATGGAGAGTCACATGTAAGATAAAGCCTTTTGGGTAGAAGAGTTATTCTCATAAAAATGATAAAATCATGTCATGTCATAATGTAACTTCATACCAGGTAAGCTTTGATTGGTATCTTAATTCACTCGGTCCTAAATTTTCAACATATCCAATGAATAATTGTTAGCAAAAATATCTAAATTGTGCAATTTTTGTAATTCTCATCTTGACTGAAAAGAAACTGTTTATCCTTGGGCACACATTGGCAACTAAGCATATTCCGATATAGAAGCCTCTGTTGATACTTTATGTGCATAAGGTAACTCAAGGCATCAAAAGGACTGAGTGAAATAAGTGTTATAAGCCATTATATTCAGTGTTGCAGTGACATAAAACGTTTCTTTTCCTATCTATATGCTAAAAATTTGTTAACTGTTTGAGTGCTAGGGGCAGGTATATTCATTGGCTTAAAGGCTCATGAAAGGAGATTAATGCTATATCAAACTATACTATCGGGTAAACTTTTGATCAGATTAAAAAAAAAATACCATCGGCACAACTTAAACATGAAAGCCAATGAGAAATATTCCAGATCAGCAAGTTTAATAATTCAGATTGCCCGATTCTTCACCTCTAATCTGATCATGTGATACACATATTTTTGAACAGACCAATCAGAAGTAGTGTTCACAGCATTCATAAATTAATTTGTGACTCACAAATGCGTAAAAGTTTCAATGTCAACTCTTCATTGGGCAAACTTTTGGTCATTACTGATTGTCTACTGTATAACCACAGCACATTTCACACATGTATAGACCTCAACAGAAAGATATGGTAATCTTAAACTTGGTTACCAAACATGATCTCAATAATATCCTCGTAGATATCAATGCCAAAGTTATTTGAATCTTTTTGAAGAGTATCTTGAATCTGTTCCCTTTGATTATGGTCCATTTCCAGAGTCTCTGGGACTTCAACCGATTCCTGATGAAACAATAATGTTTCTGGATTATATTCCACACCAAAAGGGTCATCATCAACCTGCAAGAGATTATATCAAAATAAGTGAGCATGTCCTTTCCCAATCAATACAATAATCTTTAGCAAATAATAATTAACTATATATCATATATATTTAAAAAAAAATAAGAAAACAAATGCCGTCTATTGAATCTTTCAAATATCAAATTAAACTATTTTACACTACAGAACAACATTTAGTACAAAAGTCTTTCAACATGGATAGTTTTGAAGCATCATGGGAAAAATACAAAAATATTGCATTATAATTAATACATGAATAATACTATATTTTTTTTCTTACTGAAGTGTTAAAATGTGTTATTACAAATCGCCCCCTTTCCGTCGTCCACTTGTTTTTTTTTTTTTTTGGCACCCCACACTGTATGTAGTCCACCTTTCATGTTTAAAACATGGAAGTGAATAGTAAATTATGTGTTCTTGATCTTTTTCTATTTTATTTTTTGTTCGCTCTTCTAATTTTTCTTGTATTGAAATACTTTTGTTTTTCTTTTTCTCTGTTAAAAAATTGAAAAACTATTTTTGTTGTAAATTAACCCCTTGTCAAACAGTTATACATTCACCATTATTTAAGAAACATTTCATGACTGTTAATTAATATTGATTTATGGCTGTTGATAAACTGTTTTGTATGAAATCTGTACAATCAAACATATATTTATACTGTTGTGCAAATATCATCCTTATTCTATAGCTAAAGGGTCCTGTGTGGCCGAATGATAAAGATGGTGGATTTAGATCTTTAGCAATGCGAATTGAGTCCCACCAATACCTCTGGTGGCGAATGGGCACACAAGATTGTATATTAAAGAAAAAAGCAAAATGATGTTTTAAAAATAAGATTCATCTGACAAGAGTTGTCATTCAAGGTGAAAATTGATCGATTGATTTTGATACTACATGTATTTTTTGGACAATCACAGTTTTCTTTTACTTAACCCAAAATTTCATACTGTTTAATTTTTTACTGATTCACCTAAAAAAGACAGACCAGAGAGCATCTGTGATGGGGACTGACTTCTCCGAAATAAACCGATTGGTTGTCTGTCACAGTTTTCTGTTCAAGAAGCTGTAGTGTTATGGATCATTTGCGTTAATTTGATGTATTTATGAGAATTTTGGGTTAAGTTAAAATGTATTTATCATTTTGCTCTTGTTGTATGATAATGTAAGGTATGTAGAGGGGTGGCCCCTCCCGACCCTCACATACCAATTGACGGGGGGAATAAATGGGTTAGAGCTTTGAACTCTAACTGGAAAAAAAAAATAACAATAATTAACTTTTTAAGAAAAAATTGTGCATCTAAAGTTTTCAGAGAAGAGTTGTTGATGACCAACAGCACTGAAATGATGAATGGTATCTTAAAAGTACACCACCCTGAGTTTGTCACACATGAACAAAACAGTCATACCTGTCCTGTATTTGCTGGATGTTGGAAGGTCATCCACAGCTGCAAAGGTGTTCGATTGTTTTCAGTTCTAAGAGGGCGCCGTCTAAGTGCCTCTGCAAATCTGTCTAAATGGGATTGTATCCTTGGCAGAAACACTAAGTGTAGAACCATGATATGAACCTCATTGGTGGCATCTAGAGTGCCATCATTTTCTAGACCATAGAATATGGAATAGTAGAAGGTTGTGACACCAGACCACACTTCTCTCCACAGCCGTTCAATTCTTTAATAGAAAAACAGCAACAGTTAATCAACGGTATCAAAAATAACATTTAGTTGATGGTTGCTAAGTGAGTTTATAACTACTTTAATGTGTATAAAGCATGAGTTGCCATGAATCCAATGCTATGGTCAATTTGTGGTCACTTTGAAGGTAACGGATTTTCTCTAGATTGTTACGGTATGTAAAAATATTTACTTTGGTTTCCATGGCAAAAGTTCTAGTATTGAGGACAGGAGCTGTCTAATGTAGGTAGACTGAATTTTCCTAAGTGTAGCACAATTATAAACATTTTCCTTCAACAAGATAAAAAATTATTTCAGCTAATAGATATTCATGAGGTATCAAAATTTTCTGAATATGCTCAGGGCTTCAAATGAGTTCAAACAGTAATTTTATTACCCATTATAGTGGCCATTCATTTTCAGGATTTCAAAGCCTGAAAACTACTTATTAAAAAGGATTTAATTGCTGAAATGTAACATTCCAAACCCTTAAATCAGACTCTGGGCGTGTTTATCCTCCATTTATATTTACTGAAATGCCATGACAGTGCAATTTTACCCTCCTGATTTGCAAAAAGATGTCAAATAAATTTCAGGATTTAAAAAAGTACTCAAAAAAGTTCACCGATAGTCTTATAAAATAGGCTTGGAATGTTCAATACATTCTTGAGAAAATAAACTTGTTATGAATAGAATACACATCACAAACCTTTGGTTATGAACAGACCTTCCAGCAATAAATGGTCTATTAACAGTTGGTTGGTGTTCGATCACGTACTCTGCCACTAAAACATTTTCACCTCCCTTGTCAGACCGGACTCTTTTGGGCAAACCAAAAACTTGAACAGCGTGTAGAAATGAAGCCAGAATGGTATCAGCTCTATTATTGTTGCTAACATTCAGGTATACAGGCAGTCTTGAGAAGCCATCTATTCCCCCATGTATTACAAGTCGCCACCTGAAACAAGTTCAACATATAAAATATAAGGAAAGTTGAAATAGTAGGTGTCAAGACATCAAAGAACTATTTTTGGAAAAGGACTAAATTCAAGTTCATCTTTACTTAAAAGAAAGAGTGATTTTACAAGTGAGAAAATAAAATAAAGTTAATCAAATCTTTGATCACCTTCATGCATTATACATGTATTTGGTGATAAATTGTACAAAAGACATATGCCTCCATTGCTCAGTTACAAAATAGCAGGAATAGTGTTCCAGTGGCACTGGCATTAAATCCAGGACTATTGGAGTCAAAGATTTTTTTCACAATCAATTACAAAGGATGCCTTATACAAAGCCTCCTATTTGCTGCTGTTTCGGCACTTCCAAAAACTTTTGAAGTGACTCTCAAGAGTTTAGGACACATTTAAAGTTGAAGGCCTGGTTTTTACTTCACACCAGTCTTTCTTTTTATTCTTCTTTTTCTTAATGAGTTCAGGTATTGCAGATAAAAGGTAAAGGGCAGAAATGGTACTCTTGAAGCTCTGGATTCAAGTCCCAGGCAATATCTTGTATACACTTGGTACATTTTTAAAGCATAGCTTATCAACTTATGATTTCCATCGATGTGCCAAAGGGCCTGGGGACCACTAACAGAATATGTTCTGCGCTGTATCCTACAGGATGACAGAAAAACTCTTCGAAAAAAAAAGCAGCAAGGGTCACACTCTCTTACTGACTGTCTTACTTTGGACTCTTGCACTTTTATTCCTTTTGACAAAAGAAGCCTCTGAATTGTTCGATATCCAACATTTGGAAAGTTTTCACAAAGCTGTTGAACTTCTTTCTGAAGATTTTCATCTGACATGTTGCTGTAGGTCTGACGAATTGCCAGGTTGTATTATTCCATTCTCCTCTCTACTGTTCTTTTGCTAACATGAAGTAGTTCTGCAATTTTCTTTACTTTTAATCCCATTTCAATAAAACCAGCTAAAGTTTCACATGGGATATCATATTTTCTATTAATTCTTCTGCAGACTTCTGTTTCTGGTATTTCATCTTCAACAGGTGCTTCTTCTAGAATATGAAGTGCTTGTTGTACATGTTCTATACAACTACTTACACAAGTTAAGCTTGACAACTGTAGTAAATATCGCAAAACCTCTTGTAGATCTGTAGTTACGTTCATTGTACGTTCATTTTCAATACATTGAACTATATATTCAATCTTCAATCCGCAGAGATCTTTAATACTGTTCAGCTGTTCCTCAGCACTGAAATTAAAAGATATATAGAGGATCTGTCAAGAGTTATTGCTTATGGCCAACAAATCTTAACCAATTATACAAAAAAATGGTATGTGTCAAGCCTCTACCAGTAAGAAATGGTATGTTTTAAGCCTCTAACAGTCCCGAGATTGAGGATTTCAAAGCTTGAAGACCAAATTTTCAACAAAGTTTGAAATTGCTAAGCGTGAAATCAAATTCATACCTGAAAAATAACAAAGCTTACAAATGATTTTAAACAAGGATCTGTTGATCTCAAAAGACAACAAGTTACAAATTCTTTTTCTCACATGAATTTTTTTTAAAATAAAAAAGGAAAAGAAAAACAAATATGGCGCATACAGAGTTAAGGTGCCCTTTCAAGCGCCATTTGACACTAAAATCCAAATTGACTCCCTGTTTTAAGGCATGGATCATTTTGGCACACAGCTCGACCGAAATATTGTTTTGCACAAAATATATTTGTAAGTGCTATAACTTTCAATATTATAAGTAGTGGTATCATAAAGAAGTTTGTTTTAAAACAGTTTAATCAATTTCTCTGTTAACAATAAAACGGGTAAATATCATTTTAAGTCCAAATCGATCCATCGTTTTGAATTAAGTAGGTCATTCTGACCCACACCTTTTGAGTTCTAGCCTAAACGCTGCGCCTGACATATAAATAGTTCAAAACGTGTTCTGCAGGTAGAATGTTTTTGACATTTACAATTTTTATGGGAATTAAAGTTATAGGACTGGATCGGGCTTTGTGGTAGTGAGCAGTTGTTCTGAGAAAATTCACGTATATATCATGACATTCATTTCTAGTATCACATATCTCGGTGGCATTACTTTCGGACGTTGCGACAGAAATGCAGTAAATGTTTGTCAAATAAATCGCATCTCAAAAAATCAAACAGTGCTGTTAATGTCCATTTAACTGCAACAAAAACATCCTTCCGAGACAAAACAATCTTTTAGAATTTTAAAGAACATCGAGGCACCTCGAAAATATAAGTTCATTATTTTGGCATTACTTTCGGACGGTTTACAGTACCGGATAAAAAAACTGGTCCCTTTCTATCATACATAAGTAAACACAACATGAGGCAGGGGAACCAGCCTCTGCAATTTGTTTATCTTGTACAAAATGTATAAAAAAAAAATATATTGAAAAAACATAAAAACAAAGATATAGTCCTTATAAAAACTGGCTTAAATTTGGTTCCCGTTTAAAAGAGAAAACTTGAGCTGTTTTGACATATTTTAAAACGTCTACAGTTGATTAACGAAAAAACACTTCGGATTTCTAGTTTGTTTTGTTCTGTTTTTCCAATTTGTTTCACATTGATTGTGAAGGAAGCTTTTTTCAAGCTTGTTCAAAGCCACTCTCAATGACTGCTTCCTGGATAATACACCAGTACTTGCGCCGATGTGTGGGTTAGTCCCGGCAATTTTCACCTCGCCTAACGGGGATTCGAACCCGGGACCCTCGGTACAAGAGGCCGATGCTCTACCAGTGTCGCCCACTTTTGTTGTCACTAGTTATTTAGTTTGACAAGTGATATAGTTAAACTAATATATTTGACCATATTGTAACCATCAGATATGTTTTGTGATTTGTAAGACATGAATTTCAAAGTTCCCCCCTTTGGGATCCGTAAATAAAGGTAAGGGAGAACGTGTATTGGAAAGACAGTAGCTTAACCCCCTACCATAACAGGAAATTACGTCAGTTGTCCTCTTAAAGGTTAGATTTAACTGTCATTATTTTTTTAACCGGAAAATTGAAAAGGAAATTGTTGCTTTTTATGAAATTTTAATTGAAATAAAAGGTGCTATTATGGTGTTTTATTTCCATTTTGCGGAAAAGTTGTGATAAACAATATAACTTTTCCCACTTTTCAAACGGCGTACATCTCACACATGGAATACCGTAATGCGTGACCCTAAATAATGAGAATAAAAGATCGTCCGAAAATGATGACCGTCCGAAACTGATGCCGTCTGGATAACAAGTTCTGTACAATTACCTCATTGTAAAATGATTACAGCTGCAGTTGGTGAGTAGCGATGGTCTTCGGCTTCCCTTGGTTCGCGCACGATTTTGGACACGTTTATTTACCCGAATAAAAATAATAAAAATCGAAACGACGTAAATGTTGATTTTGGATAGGTCACGGACCGAAATTTCAACCAATGAAGATATCACAGCACCGTCTAAGGGAGCAGTCCTTATTTCGGATTTCACTACGACGCCCTCTAGCGTCTTAATTTATATGGTTCCCTGCTTCATTTTCTTACAGTGGAAACATTATAATGAAGATGCAGACGTTTTTGTTTAGACTAATGTGTTGATATTTCGCTTATATTCTTTTAGTGAATACCTTGTCATGAAGATGCAAACAGTTTTTTTTTTTATTATAACATGTTATTTAACTTTAACAAATTCGAATTTAGATTGTAATAAACAAGACTGATAGTAAATCCAAAAGACCAGTAGCATTCTACAATTCGAATTGTCATAAAATCATAGTAATCATTAGCACTTAACAAAAACTGTAATCTCATTTGTTATATTCAAATAGGGTTTATAATTTCATCAAACAAATATATAACTTGCAATGTCATAAAGAACAATAGCCCAGATGGCGGATATTCCCTTCCATAGAATTTAACCGTCGGTTAATTTTAACCGAGGGTATGTTTTACCATCATTTATACAAATGGCTGCAGAATGGTAGGTTTTACCCAGCTTGTCCTAGCCTGTAGGCATTTAGAATGGTGTATGCTTCCATCTGTTTGGAGTCTGTCACCCTAACCCTAAACCTTTCCCAAACAACACATTTTCGACTGTCCTAAATTGAAAGAGTTTGCAGACGACATTTAAAAATGGGATGAAATTGAAAAATATTCTTCAGAAAGAGCAGAAAATCTTGTGAGAAAAGGAAAAATTGCCAGGGCTCACGCTGTCGGTCGCCAAATGCGCCAAATGCGAATATTATTTTATTCTGGCGAAAGATTTCCCGATTTGGCGAATTTGCTTGGCCCATGTTTTTTTTTTTTTACTTTACCATTTTTCCACCTGTCCGGACATTACAGACAGTTATATCTTTTGACACGCTTAACAGTATCTCCGAAAACCCCAAATTAATCCGCTAATTGTTATCCCCGTGTCAAACGATGCCTGAGGCGTGTATTAATCGGGTCTTTATTATGTGTAAACAACTCGACACACTTGATTGGTAGACTCGATGCGGTTGTTCCACGAAAACCGATTACTATTTACCGCATTCCGTCCAGTGTTTTATGATGCATGGCAGAATGCGAGAATTAAAAGAGGGTTAATTTGTAAAGTATTTTGATATTGACAGTTTGCCTCCTTCGCTGATGCAACGGTATTATTCAAATTGCGATCCTCTATCATTAATCATTCACATCACCAGACCGGAGTCTTGACGAGAGTAAAAACAAATAGACCTTAAAGATCATGTTTACTTTTCATTTATCTATCGGACATTATAAAATAAATAACAAAACTGAGAATTCAGAAATGTATAGTCTTCAATATGATTTAATGTTATCTGAGATAAAAGATTCATTTTGATTTTGTCACTCAAAGCGTAGCCTTTAGTTATACCATCTTTGGTTTAAATTTGTTTGGAACAGAGGGGGGTGTCTTGGCTTTTTTTTTTTTTTTACATGATATTTTTATTGGCATTACACATTACATATTTATGACAATACAATTTTAATACAAATGGTGAAACATAACAAACAGAAATAATTTACCAAGAGAATTTAACACATATGTACCTATAACATGAAAAGTGTTTAAAATAAAGAAATTTTTATTGGAGCCATTTGCTCAGAATTTGGCTCCTACTTCTTTAATTTGGCTCTTATTTTTGTCATTTGGCGAATGTGCTGGCGCAGACTTATTTCCAGCCAGGGTGAGCCCTGATTGCTCGTTAAGAGCAATTCCTCCTTTTACTACAATGTTTTCTAATGTCGTCTGCAACAAAGTAGTCAAATGTTGTAATTGTTTGGGAAAGGGTTAAGTCTTGAAAAAGAGTTGTATATTTTCAGATTCTTGTTTGCAGAATTTTGTCTGCTGACATAAGGCAAGTCACTGGCTCTACTTGGGTCCAGATAAAAAGGCCCAGCAGAGATTTTTGCTTACATATTTCCAAAATAATTGAGAGAACCACATTTTGAGAATACTCATTAAAATTGTACTCTTTAGAATCATTTTGCAAACAAGCACTTACAAAAAAAGAGTTTATTGAAGAAATGGAAAATTTATTTTCTGTTGTTTACAGATGACTCATTTTATCGCAGTCCTGTACCTTGTGGCTCTAATTCTGTTCACCGTGTGGATTCTGTTTTTTACTCTCCGCCAAAAGAAATGGGACCTTCTTGAAAAAGAGTGGATTGTTCATGGGTAAATTGTTTTGTCAATTCAGCTTTTTAATTTCTTCAAAAAATAAAACATTTTTAAATGTTTTGTGGATGCTTTAACCAAAACCATATCTAGAGTTAAGTGCAAGACTAAAGTAATCACTTCATGTTAGGCAACAACATACTATTGTCATGCATGAGACCCTTGATAAAAGTGTTGTTTGAAAAGTGATTGTTTCTTTGTGCCATTTAGAGCTTTCTGTTCCTTTACAATTTGAGACAGGTTGTTACTAGAATGTTAACAAAGTTTTCCTTGATCTGTTGTAGCCCCATGAAAGTGGTTCATTGTGACGCAATTATGACTTTTTTTAAGAAAGACATTTACAGCTTCAAACACAAAAGATGAAATGAACAGCAACAGACCAGCTCAGCTTTTTCCTTGAAGAGATGAATTAAAATGTATATTTCTGATCATTTCTTCAGCTTTTAAAGCGATTTAAGTAATTTACTGTACAAATATTTTATCATTTTAACCCTTCTAGTGCTGGAACTAACCTCATGCTTATGCAAACAGGTTGGATCCGGGCCAGGTCAGTCGCCAAATAAATTGGGGGCTGGCCTGTGATCTAACCTGTTTGCTACTCTGAGTATCTTGCCTCAATGAAATATCGCAGATGTTTAAGGTTTTTGAAAGGTAGATGACACAAAAATCTATTTTAGAAAAATACCCAGCATTTTAACGGCTAAATCAAAGAGTTATGAATGAAAATGAATTATAGAGTTTGCATTAGCTAACACTCTGTGTCACTAAGAAAAAGGCCAATTCTTTTCTTTATCAGTGATAATGAAAACTCTATAATAATTATTTTCACTTAATAACTCATTGATTTAAAATGATATAAAGAAAAGAATTGACCTTTTTCTTCGTGACACAAAGTGTTTAATTCACCATTTTAAAATTTGTTTCTGACAGAGCACGCTCTGTGAGACAGTCCCTTTAAAAGCATGATAAATAACATTTTTTTTGTGATGTCATGGAACCATTGAGACGAAGAAAAACATTTAATCATTACTAACACTTTCTCCTTTTGTCACATATGTTTCTTTCACAATTTTGCAACATGTCCATTTAACCCATGACCAAACAAAATTGACTCTTTACCAGTTTGTTGCAGAAGACTCTGGAAAACATTGTGGGAAAAGGAGATATTGCTCTTAACAAGCAATTTCTCCTTTTTTTTTATTTTTCAATTTCATTACATTCTGAAATGTCGTCTGCAAAGTCTTTCAAATTGGGACATTCGGAAATTTGGCGTTTGGTTTGGGGTAAGACAAGTCACAGTGCAAATCAAGGAAAAGACAGACTTTCTGTAGCATTGCAGGGGTTTTTCACTTTCAATTTGCTCTACATTTCAGTCCAATATATGAATGCTACAAGAACAAGTATTGTTTTTGGGAAGTATTTCCGTTGTTGAGAAAGTTGGTCAGCGTCCTAATTACGGAGTCTCATCCATTGGAGTAAGTTAACAATAGGCCTAAGCCTTTAACCCCTTTGGTGCCAAATTCTAGGCACAATAGACGTTCGGCACCAAATAAGCTTAATGGAATTTTCCAGAAAAGGCACCAAGCAAATTGAAAAAAATCATAACATTTTATCTACTGAATAAAATCCTTTCAAATGTTCAGAAGATACAGGTTAGACATAAGCAAACTAAATTTATGTGCAATGTATGATAGCATGTATGATCTGCACTATTTTGCTTATGCACATAAAATACAGTTCATTATATCCATTTTTCTGAATTTATTGAGAATTCTTGCCTGTATGTCCGACCCATTATTGTAAAGAAATCCTGCCTAATGTGCCCAAAGGGTAAAGGAATAAAGAGAATATTTCATTTCCATCAAGGTGATATGAAAGTCTGTCAGCTCTTAATTTTATGTAAAAGTTGATAATGTGGATAAAAAAAAAAGAAGAAAAAGGTGCAAAGAACATTAACTTTACTACAATTTTTTTCTATGAGAAAAATAATCACTTAAACGGTTAACTTAGAGTAACATCCATTATTTGCTGCATTGAGTAATATGTCATGTCTTTAGTGAAAATTTAAGTTGACTGTCCATCCTTCATTAAATCATTATCCCAACTTTATTTATATTTGTTTAAACTTGTCAACAGCAGATTTAATTGTCCTTCATGTGAAAAGAAGGAATTGCTTCTTTTGTAGTATTTGACCTTTTTTATATCAATGCCTTAGAACCAGTTTATTTTTCAACCTTAACAGTGCTGGAACAGACCTCATGCTTAGATTAGATATAAACAGATTGAATCTAGGCCAGCCACCAAGTAAATAGGTGACTGGCCTGTGATTTAACCTGTTTGCTACTCTGACTATCTTTCCTCATCAAAATTAAGGAGATATTTTAGGTTTTGGAAAGCAAACAACACAAAAATCTATTTTTAGAAAATTACCCAGCATTCTAAGAGTTAAAGGAATGTTATTTTCATACTAGAAAGTTTAATTCGCCATTGTTTTTCATCACCACCCTTTAAAAAATTCCATTAGAGAAACCAAAAAATTAAAATATGAATTGACATATAACTTTGGTCAGGAGGTTCCTCAATGCTCATAAGTTTTGGTAGATATTTGAATGTTCCTTTTCCCTATTATGCAAACAACTCAAAACACTTATTCAGCACACAAAATTAAATCAAATCTTATTGATTACTAATATTCATCAAACCCACTATATAATTTACATTCGATAACCCTTTCCCAAACAACAAATTTTCGACTGTCCCAAATTGAAACAGTTTGCAGACGACATTTCGAAATGTGATGGAATTGAAAAATATTCTTCAGATAGAGCAAAAAACCTTTTGGGAAAAGGAAAAATTGCTTGTTAAGAGCAATTTCTCCTTTTCCCACAATGTTTTCTAAAGTCGTCTGCAACAAAGTGGTCAAATGTCATTATTGTTTGGGAAAGGGTTAAACAAACTATCTGTTATATATACTCAACTGTTTTTCAGTAAAGAAAAATAATTATGTTAATTATAAAAATGTTACCTACATTAAAGCCTACTGCATCACAAAACTTTAAACTCAAAATGAATATGTTTTTTGGCCTCCCCATGTGAGAGTTTTGGCCTGGCCCCAATCGAAACAACATTGAACTGTTATAAAAATAAAACTCAGTTTTTTCATTTGCGATTCATTTAACAGAAAGAAATGGTTGAAAAAATATGAGCAATTGCTTGTTACAAATATTTTTTCTTTTTGTCACAGTGTTTTCCTAAGTCATATACTAGTTTTAAAAGCATTAGAAAAGTCAAATGAAATTCAAAATTATGTGTCCTATTATCTGATTAAGTGCCTTATGATACTTATATATTAATAATATCAAATAAGAATCATTCAAAACAAAAAAGAAATTTGGTAAAAAGACAGAAATGGGCGTATACTTTGCATGGATGCAGACGTTATAAAGAAAAACAACCCTCTGTGAGAAGTTTGTGTTAAGGTAGAATACCCATAATTCCCCATTTTGAATTTCTTTTTTTTGTCGGATAACTTTGCTCGTTCTTAGTATACATTTCTCCTGATCAGAACTATTCAGTTTTCACCAAATATATTCCGGCCCCAACTGATGTATACCAAAAACAAACAAAGTAATTCGGCAACAGAATGAGTTTCAATATGGCAGATTATAGGTATTAACCCTTATAGTGCTCGAACCCAATCCCCGCTTATACAAACAGGTTAGTTCCAGGCCAGTCGCCAAGTAAATTGGCGGCTGACCTGTGATCTAATCTGTTTGCTACTTTGAGTATTATTTCCTCCACAAAATTAAGCAAATATTTAAAGTTTTGATAAGCAGATGATACAAGAGTCTATTGTTAGAAAATTACCTGGCATTCTAAAGATTAACGCAAGATTGTCTGTTCTTCAGGCCATTGTGGCAAGCAATTCTCCAATTAGGGATGACAATCCTCTACATCTTGTGTTTGATCATCTTACGTCCTTATAGGTAAGTCTTGTTAATTTCTTATTTCACAGGCTGGAGTCTGAACTATCGTGTCATATGAGAACTTTTGAGCAGTCCGAATTTAGAGTAAAAGGTTTAGTTTTGTGAATGGTCACTCTGAAAGTAAAAGCAAACAATAATTATAAAGTTTAAAAAAAATATTTTCCTGATGATATTGAGTAAAAGCAAGACTTGCTGGTTTTAATCACTTTTCTTATGATTCTTGTGCTACAGAAGTGTTGAAAAGAGCATACCTTATGTACGATAATATTATATATATTATAGTCTTATGAACAGCCTTATGAACAATGTCCGCAACAAAGCATAGCTAGAGAAATCCACTTTGGATATATAGTCCCCTGTGGGGATTGGATCCCGGTTCGCAGGGACGAGAGTCTAAGACCATAACCACTGAGTTAAAGAGTCGGCTCAGTAATGCAGAGGTTACATCTTGTCCTTATTGATTATTGCTTTGCTGAATTGAATGAGGCGGTTACGTAACAATAGATTAAAGTGACAAGCTAATGTTTACATTACGGTTCATATAGTTTTAAGGCACTCAACTGGACAGATGCTATTAGGCTTCACTAAATCTGTTTGAAATATACAAGGCTATAAATACGAAAATATTTGAAAAACGCAGAATTTGAGGATGAAAAAAATCTTATTGTTTCTTCTTTTTTTGTATAAGAAATGATTAATTTTTTCAACTGCAGGTCATGTTTTTGGGCTTTTCCAAAGCTGAACAATCATACTCTATTTGAGGTGAGTTCTCCTAATGAGCAAAAATAGCATAACATGATATGTCAAAAATGCTATTTTAATATGACTGATCATTCTCCATCCCAAGAGTTATACTAATAATACAAACACACAGTTTTCAAATGTAAAAGATGTCTGTTTAATTACATTTACAACTATATCTTTAATCCTGTCACTAGCTCTGTTTTCTGACTAATAATGAGATGCTGTATTATATTTGTGATATTTAGTACTGCACAACATGTAGTCACATGATGAATCTTGATTTCATAAGTGACATCATTCTCTACTTGTTTACGGTCACCTGATATTGATTTTTTGTATTTTTTTTAATGTTGTTTATATTTTATTGTCATTTTGTGTATTTGTTTTTGTTTGAATCCATATAGGTTACAGGATAAATAGAATAGATTATTGGTGTATGAGAAAGGATCCCTCCCTCCTTATCAAGTGAAGGAAACAAGAAAAATGATCTTGAATACGCATTCAATTATCCCAGTAAGGGAATTAATTTGATAAAATTGCTGGTTCATTGCAATACAATTGACTCCTATTACCTCAGACTCATAAGGACATGAGAAAAAATAAACATCATTGTTCCTTGACATAAGGAGGTAAGAGCTACAACCAAGTTATCTTTTTTCAAGACTGCCATCTACTCAATTCGTTAGAGATAATGGTATTTGGCCTAGTTTAGGACAAGCACCTCATAAAACCTAATTCTGAAAAGGATTCCATTATCATCCCTGATCCCTTGGATTTAGCCCGTTCTTTTAAACCCTTTACCAAACCAAGTTTTTGACTGTCCCAAATTGAAACAGTTTGCAGACGACTACTCAAAATGTGATGAAATTGTTAAATAACCTTCCGATAGGGCAGAAAACATTGTGGAAAAAGGAGAAAATGCTCATTACAAGCATTTTCTCCTTTTCCCACAATGTTTACCAGAGTCGCATGCAACAAAGTGGTAAAATGTCGTAATTGCTTAGTTATTGGCTTAAGAAAATTTGAAGATGATCTTAATTAAAAGCAACAGCAGACGTAATAAATACATAGATATTTCCATTTTCATATTTGGAAGAAACCTTTGTAACAATAGGATGAAATTGCTCATGTATGAATTATCATGGAGTAAGGGGTTAACATAGCAGCTCATATTTTCCTTTTTCAACAGGTTCTCTCGAATATGTCAGTGCTTCTGTTACAAGGCGTTGGATTGAGCGTGATACTGGGACGTTTCAAGGAGGGATATTCTTATATTGTTATCTTAGGAATAGCCATTGTGCTGGTTATGTGGGTGGTATTTATGTTTGCCATGAAATACGAGGCAGAGACAGACACTCGCCTTACAGTGGTAAGGCTATTAAATTTTGTTTAGCTTTATACCATTTTCAACAAAGTTTTAGTTATATAAAGATGTGAGTTTTCTTATTTATGCTTGCTTGGAAATCTTTCAGTACTAGGCTAGAAAATAGTGCCTTGCCTCAAAGGAGGCTTCATTTTATTTCATACCTTGTTTGGAAGTCTTTTATGTTTCATCAAGCTTAAATCAAGGTGCCTCTCTTTAAAAAATCATCAACACTGTGAATTCCTTGATACAATAAGCTTTAAATAATTCTTATGGAAGAAGGAAATCCATGCCAACTGATCTTACTGAAGCGTTATGCATGATTGCCAGCTGGTATTTAGTTGTAAACTGTCTAATAAAGTTCTTACTTCATGAAAACATAACTTGGCCACAGAAATCTTTAGAAAGCACTGGTAGAATTATTTATTCCTTTAACCCTTTCCCAAACAATTCGTCTGTCCCAAATTGAAAGAGTTTGCAGACAACATAAGAAAATAATTTTCTGATAGGGCAGAAACTATTGTGGGAAAAGGAAAAATTGCTCATCACAAGCAATTTCTCATTTTCCCAAAATGTTTTCTAAAGTTGTCTGCATCAAAGTGGTCAAATGTCGTTATTGTTTAGGAAAGGGTTAAGCAAATTATGATTTTTCTACGACAGTTTCTACCCAACATCATACAAAATCCTCTTCCTGTGATAGATATTTTTGTCTCATTGAGATGGAAGTTCACAGCAGATGACAACATATCATGAATACATTTTCTTCATGATATTGGGAACATTGTGTGGATAAAGGATAAATTGCTTGTTAGGAGCCATCTAATTATTTTGCTTCTCTTGTTTCTTAAATCTTTTGACTTGAAGTGAGGTATTATCATGTAGTAAGCAGTTAGACCTGGGACAAAGTTTTTTTCTACTATAAACCTTCATTCTAGATGCCAATTTCTCAAGCAGACAACCAAGAGTCTATTCAAACCAACAAACACCAGACAAAGAGCCGTCTGAGGTGTTGCAAGAAGACCAGAATAGAGCCAGAGATTAACCTTGAAGATGATATAGAGGAGCAAAAACAGGGACTGGACTTCTAAATAAGGACATACTTATAAAAAGTTGACAAGGATTATATCCCTTATATTGCTGGAACCAACTTCATGCTTATGCAAACAGGTTAGATTACAGGCCAGCCGCTAAGTAAATTGGCTGTGATCTAACCTGCTCGCTTCTCTGAGTATCTTTCCTCATCAAAATTAAGCATATATTTAAGGTTTTGGAAAGTAGTGGAAAAATATGTTTTTAGAAAATTACCAAGCATTCTAAGGTTTAAGTGTTTTGATAGGAATATATTTAGATATTCCTGTAGTGAACCAGGAAATTTTACTATAGGAAGTTGCAGTAGTCTAGGCTAAAGAAGCTGCTGTTTAGTTGAAATAGTTTTGTTTGAATTATGTTTTCCTGAATCTAGTATTAAGTTTAAGTGTTATAAGGATGGATAAGCTCTCTACCACCTGCAGACAACTTTTTATTTACTTGAAACAGACGACTTTGGAAAATCTTTGTTCACATGCGAGAATACCTTCAGTTCTGCTATTGTGTTATGTGAAGAGATTAAAAAAGCATTGTGGAAAAGGAGAAATTGCTTGTCACAAGCAATTTCTCCTTTTCCGCAATGCTTTTTGAAAGTCGTCGGCTTCAAGACGCAAAAACGTGAGATTAGGTGGTAAGCTGTCAAAAATGATATGTTCAGGGACTTGTAGCATGTGAAATAGCTGAAGATTGTTTTAAATGTGATTTATTTTGTGAGTTTAATGTGATTGTCTATTGTTTGTTCATAATTAAAAAGTTATTAAAAATCTTTCATCCTTGACTTGCCTTGTCATCTAAAGAAGTTGCTGATTGTGATGACACAAAGTTGAAATGTGCATGATTTTTGTAATAAGCCATTATAACAAGTGGGTTGACCATATACATGGTTTGTTTTTCTAATCAACCTTATTGAAAATAGCTGAATATGAATGCATACACAAGTGAACTTTTATCATATGAGTAAAGATTCAGCAAGTTAGTTTTATTTCATTGAAAGTTATTAAGCTCTTCACAAGTTTATCTTACAATGTATTCAATTATATCAGCCATTTTCAGTCGTAATGATTTGAAAGACAAAAAGGAAACCCATCAGATTGATCATATATAACTTGTCATAGCATAATTCCTACTTCTGATACAATGATCTTTACCAAATGTCATGCTCAAATATTGGCTTTTATCTAATTCATTGTAATTGTGTTTGATCTAAAATGGCCACAAATTTTATACCAGGGAACATTTTCTATGCCTACCTTGATTTAAATGAAAACGTCTCCATTTATTCCCCCTGTTATGTCATTCTAAAGATTCAGTGCTTTTTTTATTAAATTGAGAAGAGATCCAAACCTATTAAATTTTGGTTGTTTAACGCTGAAATTGCTGAATTGGTAAAATAGAATTGCTTATAGTTTTTGGGAAAACTGCATCGTAATAAAGGAATTCCCAATTGGTAAGGTCACACCTGTTGTACGTCCTGTTATATAACACAAAAAGAATAAAACAAATATCTTGGATCAGCGGAAAGCCCGAGACACCCATGAGACATAGGCAGAAATTGCTCAAGATTTCATCTTCATATACAACGAGGAAAAAGTTTTCTTTTTTCAAACAATAGTATATATCTTTAATCTGCTGTGAATTCGGGCCAGTCACAAAATTTCAAATGAAAGAATGATTTAAGACTGTCGCAAGTTAAAAGAGTCTTCTGATAGTGCAGAAAACATTATGGGTAAAGGAAAAATTGCTCATTACGAGCAAATTCTCCTTTTCCAATATTGTTTTACGGAGTCGTCTGTAACAATCTTGTCAAATGTCGTTACTGTTTGGGAATGGGTTAAATGGAAATGAACAATAATCAAGGCCTATAATCCAATCATCATCCTGTGACTATCAACATGTTAGAGTTGTTACCCTTTGTAAAAGTCCCTACATACAGTAGTCCGAATGATCCAGACGTAGATATTTCACTCACGCAGTTTCAGCTTGGATCATCCGAGTTATATATACAGCAGAAATGAAAAACAGTGGGCCATTTTTATTTTGATTTTATATACTCTTTGTTTGATTATTTGGGGATAAAGCCGTGTAAACAATATTTCATTAGTTTTACAGTTTACCTAACTCGGATGTTCCAAGCTGTAAATGTGTTCTCTACTGCGTCTGGATCATTCAGACTTCAGTTTACCTAGATTTAACCCATTACCAGACAAAAACAACAGTTAAGAAATCTATTGAAGATGACTCTGAAAAACAGTATGGGAAAAAGAGAAATAAATCATAACGAGCAAATTCTCTTTTCCCACAATGTTTTCTGTCCTAGAAGATTATTTTTTAAATTCATTACATTCAGAAATGTCTTCTGCAAATTCTTTCAATTTGGGACAGTCGAAAATTGAGCGTTTGGTAAAGGGTTAACCAGTGATTGGCAGTGTCTTGACCAAGGAAACTCCCACAAATAACCCAGGGCTGCTGATGAGGGTTGAAACTAGGACCGGTGTGTCAAAAGTTCTACACCTTAACCACTGGGCCATGCAAACCCACTATTGTTTGTAAAGATAAATCTTATGTTGCATCACAATATTTTCTAGACCTACCTGCACATGTCTCCTTCTTCCCCACTATTCAGTGAAAAACTTGAGATTGGCTGAATAAAGCTTAAGCGTAATGCGTGGTACAATGGAATTATCGTAGAAAAACAATTATGTTACGTTTAATTTGCTTAAAAGCCTTCAGGTTTTCTTTTAACAACTTATGTCTTTTGTATAAATATATCTACCAAGCGTTTAGTGCAAAGCTTTAGTCTGCTTCATATTTGTTACTACTGTCGTCTTCTTGCCTATTGCTCATGATGAAAGTCAGTCAAGAGGCCTATATAAGAACAGAAATGAAGGAAGAACTTTTTGGACTTATGGTAGATAAACCTAACGTATTCAAGGTTAAGGAGTGTCTTCATTATCCAATTAGTAAACCACTTAATTCATATACATGCATGTACTCTTTTAAATAACGCAAGGCTTGTCTAAATAATTACTTTAGAAAATCGATTACTTCATATACATGCTTGTACTCTCTTAATAATGCGCCTGCAGTAATTCTGATGATCCAAACTGTAGAATAAAATATATATGTCTGAATCATTCGGACAACAGTTACAGTAGAAGATCTAGGAACCAACAGTGATCGAGGGAGAAGTCGCTCTCGACCGTTTGATTCTCCAACTTCGAATTATAAAAGGAACATCTTATTATTCATAATCTTTAATTTTCGTATGTTGCTTAGATATTTACCACCTGTAGATATTTTTTGACTTAAAACATACGACTTTAAAAAGAATTTGTAATCATGTGAAAAACCTTGTGATATGTGAATAGATTAAAAAAAAGCATTGTGGCAAATGTAGAAATTGCTTGTCACTTTTGTCTTTAGACACACATTACTTTTTGAAAACCGTCTGCTGTAAGATGCAAAAATGTGGCGTTAGGTGGTAATCATCGTCTGTTTGGGCTAAACATAAAGTTCAACATGGAGGAAATGGTAAAAAGCCAACCTGTGGATTTGTAGATCATAACATTGACAGTTGTAATAGACCGTTATCTAGTTTGGCACAGATTTGTTTGAGCAGACGATACTGACTTGGCACGAAAATGAAGGAATACTATGGAACGCCGTTTGCACAATAATTCGCTTAAACCATGGGTTTAACAGTTGAACATAGGGTTTAACACTTAAACATAGGGTTTAACACTTAAACCCATAGTTTAACAGACTTGAAACCATAGGTTTCAACTCTTTAAATTATGGTTTCAAGTTTCCGAAATTTTTATTATAGATTAAAGTCTTAATCCATGATTTCAAGATGAAACTATAGGTCTAACTGTTAAACCATATGTTTAAGAGAAATAATTGTGCAGATCGCGTTTTAGTACTTTGAAACTATGGGTTTAAGGTCTTAAACTGCAGTTTTCTCGTAAACCCTATGTTAAACAGAATTATTGTGCTTTCCGCGTAAACTATGGTTTAAAGGCTTAAACCATGGTTTGAAGTCTCTTAAACTATGGGTTTAACAGGTAGCCAATAGAAACCAAATTATCAACAGAATTGACCAATAGAAATCGTATGTTAAGAATTAGCCAATGGAAACCCCATGTTAAGAATTCAGCCAACCAAAACGTTGCGCATCTACGACGCAGCCATTTCAATTTGACTCGTCCGCTAAAGCACAACAAAGAAGGAAAACTGAATAAATTTCTGATTTTTTTCGTGTTGTTGATCGGCTTTACGTGAAATTGACCGAAAACTACAGTCAAGCTTTACCAGCGAAGAAGATCTGACACAAACAATAATTACTAACTCGAAATAACGTAAGGTTGCGAAATAAAGCAATTGAATAGTTTGCATTTTAACATATAAAAGGAGAAAAAAGTTATATGAATTCATGACATGAAATAAGAAAAAAAGTGCTATGATAATCATTTTGGTTGAAACTGAAGACATTTGTTTATTAAACAAAATCTCTCAAGTACAGAGCAAATTCGACCACTTAGCAAACGCTTCAAAAAGATGTACTTGTCGTAGATAACATTTGTTGTAGAACTATATAAGATACAAATCGTAAGATGCCTTAAGTGTACAACGTTCATAGGGAAAGGCAATTGAATATTTAGCATTTTAACATGTAAAAGGAAGGAAAGTTATATGAATACATGACATGAAATAAAAAGAAAAATCTTTGATAATTAGCATGTGAGTCCAATGGCCAACCAACAGACCAACCGACCTAATGCTTGGCTGGCCATATGAGTGATGAAGTAGATGAGACTAACACTATTGGATGAATGTACAAACGTGAGTGAGCTAATACATGAAAGAGAAACTTGTTTATCCTGGTGGATACGGGATTAAATAAACAGTTAGTCAAAGAATAACACTTATTGATATTTTGCTTCAAAGCTAACACACGACGTACTAAATAATAAGAAATCATAAACCTTGTGAAAGCATATACATTGTGATCAGTAAATGAATGGCTTAAATAACATAGACAGTAGCGTTGCTTTTATGCTTATTTATTATCATTAAAGTACTGCATAACAATTCGCATAAATAGACTTAGTCTTTTTAACTTTTTAACATTTGATGTCGCCAAAAGTGATTTGATATTGGTTACATTTCGACTTACTACGTCATTTATCGACATTTTACACAGTGCAAATTCTATATAGAGATTTAACATGACTACACGAGGCTCAAACACCCCAAACTTAACGTCAGGAATTGTTTAAATCACGAACATCAGTTCAGGACAACGTTGTTTTTGAAAAAATATTTTCCTTTACCTGAGATCATGTGGGAAACAGCGTAACAAAAGGACTTCAGGCTTTAATTATCAGTAGCAACTTGGTACATTGGGTAATAAAACAACGACTATTGATAGATATTTAAAATGCATCCGATCATAAAAGATAAATAAAATCAATTCTCTGGAAACGCCTAACAATGCGTAAACTTGTCGTCTTCGAAGTGAAAGTAACACAGCCTACTGTTCTTGTTTGGTTAATATATCTTTTGATTATTTGTAAAGTAAACACGGTCCGGTAACTAATCGAAAACTTTTTGCAGCTTTTAAGTTTGTCGGAAAACGGGAGAAACTCGCATCACTGCGACCAAAAGCAGAATGAAACCAGAAGACCTGTCAAGATAACCATATTCAATATCCAATTTACGTTTCCAAAAACACAATTCAAGACTAAGAATGTCCGAAATTTGTGGGAAAACACCGTCGTTACTGAGAACTACGTTCTTCTTACTGATAGTTCTGTAATGAACCGAGCAAATGAACCTCTCAAAGACACAAACACATCCGATCAGTGAAAAACACTGTCGTTCACTGAGCGGTTGTGTTGTCTATATATATACCCGCATGTTCTCTCAAACGATGCATTAGGTTCCTCATTTGCATAAACGTTCAACGAACGTTACATAACTCCCACTTCCGAGAAGACTCATCCCGAGTCTTGGCCCTTGGGAGACACGTGGGGAGGGCAACTCCGATAGAAGGAGAAGTCTTAATCCCACCGCTGCCACCAATGTAATCAACCGAACAAATGAACCTCTCAAAGACACAAACACATCCGATCAGTGAAAAACACTGTCGTTCACTGCGGTTGTGTTGTCTATATATATACCCGCATGTTCTCTCAAACGATGCATTAGGTTCCTCATTTGCATAAACGTTCAACGAACGTTACATTTCATATGACTTTTATTCACAAATGACGTCACAACAAGGAGATAAGTCATTCACAAAAATCGATAAAGGTGAAAAAAGTGGTCAAAAACAACCTTTTTCGCTTCTGTATGAGAAAAAAATCATTACCTCCGTCATAATGAAAGCATAACCTTATTCAAAAACCTTAAATAAAGAAAAATTCGTTCATCGGGAAATATGACCTTTAATTTACTATTGACTCAGTATTAAACAATGTTAGTGCAATACGATAGCACCAGTTGCAGAGTTTAGCTATAGCCTTAGTTCTGCTATTCTGCTATGGAAAATAGTTGATAAATTATTTCCCTAAGTATTAAAAACATTTACAAAATATAACATTTGAATCCATGGTCCAAGTCTCCTCCTTAAACAATTATTCATTTCACAGTATATCCCTTTCAAGCTTAATTGTGTCATCAAATCAAGTAAGCCCTTTTACTCACGTGAAAAATTTGAGATTTACCCACACTGAAATCAGCATTAGAAAGCAATTGAAAAGTATTAAAAATAGTGATTAAACTATATATCAAATTAGATATAGAAACCATTGTGATGAAGTAAAAACAGATCATATTCCAGATGTTTGTTAAAAGATGAGAAGAAATTTGGAAGTTTAAACTTAACTTCTCCAAACTTGTACAACAGCCCATGTACTGTTGTATGAAACATACTGGAGAATTGTCATTGAAAGCGAAATAAGTTGGTATTAAAGTTTTTAACACCTGCATACAGTGAATTAATATGTATTCTAATCAAAATAGTGCAACACTTTGAGATCTAAGACATTTTGATTATATACATACTTATATTGACCCATTCTGAATCAATGTAAATTTGCATTCATTTTTGTTTGATATTATACCGCAAAATAAAAATGCTTTGTTTCAACTTAATTTCATTTTGACTGACAAATTATCTCATGTGTTAACAGGCACCTTTAAAAGCAATTTCTTCTTTAGTAAATGTACTTTTTTTAGTTTTCCAGATACAAATGAGATAAGGTGAGAATATGTTACAGGATGGGTTGGATATCGAGAACATCAAATAGTAACCAATTTAAAATGCTTCAGCCTTATGCAATTTCTAAGAGATAACATCTGTTCTGCCAGACAAACCTGGGGTAATACTTATCATTGGTTGATGTATATATCTCTCACCTCTCATCTAATCTGAAATGTAACTCGCTGTTACAGACTAATGCTTAAATGGGAGGTATCATCTCGGACCTGGTAATGAATAAAACCTGTTTATCCTACCAATAATTCACTTGATATTTATAAAGAATGTGATAATCATTCAATAAAGCAAAACCCAAACTGGTTGCAACGATTTGGTAATTTCGGAGATGCTGTTAAAGGCACATAAAAGGAGATTAATACTATATCAAACTATATTATTTGGTAAACTTTTGGTCAGATTCAAATATTTATTCGAAGAAATCACCATCAGTACAACTTAAATGTGAAAGTCAACCAGAAACAACCCATATTAACAAGGTTAATAATTCAGATTTTGTGATTTTTTACCCCTGACCTTGACAGTTGGTACACAACTATTTGAACTGACCAATCAGAATTCGTTATTTTGAATATGTAAACAAATAGGCTGTTGATAAACATGATTGAATTGAAGACAACTATATTTCAAGCACAAAATACCTTACAAAGGAGTCTATTTAATAGGGTCTCAATGCTTTCGTTTATTAATTCTTATGACGCTTATGAACAAAATAAAAGAACTCCATACATTTTTTCAGTAATTTATCCGTACTCATATCCTTTTATGTGCCTTTAAGTATGTCAAAAGATATACTGTCTGTAATATCAGGACAGGTTGTAATAGGGTAAGGTTGAATGAAATAAACATGCGCCAACCAAATTCGCCAAATCGAGAAATCTTTTGCCAGAATGAAAAAATCTTCGCATTTGGCACCAGACAACGTGAGCCCTACAAAACCAATCATAAATCCAATCACTCCATTGGCTAAAAGAATACACATCAGCATTGCACATCTTCACCATAATAGTGCATCTGTTAGAATCAATACACTTATGAAAGAATTGCTTATTACTTTTCAAGAAATGTTCACGTCTTTCAAATACCTTAATGGATTCCAATAAAGATGGTCTATCGACAGGTTTGGCAGATGGGGAAGTGTGACAAAGGAGGATATTTGCACATAAATCAATCACCACTGTTGTATTTCAGGACTAAAATCTGTCTGATTCCTTGATTAACAATTGGACCACTAGGACGGTTTCAGTGTTTGACTTGAAAAATAGCTTTGGTTCCCAAACAGTAGAATATTCATGGTATGTGGGGGAAAGAGCTGAAGTTAATAATGGATAGATGGATGAAATAATAACAAATGGTGAAATAATCTTTGAGCATGATATTTGGTACATTGTTCCTCTTCATAGGATCAACAGTTACAAGTAATGTTATCAGATATATTTATTTATATAGGTTTAACATCGCCTTAACATCATCTAAGTTATGTTGCAATGCCAAACTCTAAATGATGAATCGGCATTACATAAGTCAAACGGAAAACTACCTTTCATAAAATTCCATATCCTTCACTGGGATTTGAACCAATGCAGAGAAGAGCCGTGTGATTTCAAGTTCCGTACTCTAACCACTAAGCAAAGGAGATCAGTACTATGGTCTAAATTGACCTAGTTTGACATTCTGGCTTTGAAATCTCCAATAAAGCACAATGACTGACTTCATGGTATTTGGGTCAGGATATATTTCGAAAATAAAACCAAACCGTACCTTTACTTATACAGCTCTCCAGATATTGAGCTTTGTTCATTATATTGTCATCCTTCGATTAAGGTCTGTCAACAATGCTTTTCTTCTGTAACTCAAAGGACTGTTTAAAGCACCGCCAAATTAAGGTTTCACGCAAAAGGTAAAATGACGACTCATTTCTTCAAATGTAAATATGCAAGTTGTCCAATCAGGATAAATGACCATGATAAATCAGATCAAATATCATCATATTAGGATACTGCGTAAAAATAAATACATTACACTTTTTTGACTTGATCTCAGGGATGGCGAGATCTGATTTTGATGTACTTGTTTGTAAAAACCAAATCTCTCTCTGCACCTGTCCATATCATGGCTATATAGAAGATTTGAATTAAAAAACTCATTTTTCCATGCTGGGCAATACAGACAAATTATTTTGCAACCCTTTGATCCCTACATTTAATTTTACAATTCTCTCATACCCCGTTTTGTACCGGGAAATTACCTGGGAACCCCCCCAGGCGGAAGGGGGGATAGAAACTGTCCGGTTGCAGCACTGCAGCGTGGTAAAATCCCACCAATGTGTATTAAGATTTTTTTTTATATCTTCGGTATTCAAATTCTTAAGTGATCTGTCAGCGAGTTCTTATGGGCAAGGCATACAGTTCTAAAATTTTGAGTCAATTTTGATTTGAATTTGCTTGCCCTTTATAAAAATAGAGTACTTTCCATTTCAAATGTGTAGAAATGTAGGATGTTTCTAGCTTCAAGATATTTTGCTTAACAGTTCCTTTTTTTCCTCTGGTGCCAAGCATTCCGAAAATTGATTTTTCAATTTAGTTTTTATTCTATTTAATGGGATTTTTTCTTTCATGTTAAGGGCAAAGGGGGAAGATATATAGATTTCAATTAAAGACTGCCATTTAAATTAAAAGTTTTTCTAATGTATTAAGCAATTGCAGTAGGTCAGAGATGGGGAAAGAGGGGGGATCATTCAAAGTCATGGCTAGGTTAGGATATGCTACCCGTGTCTGGTAATCATGGAATCCAGTACTATAATCATGGCTACACAGGACTTTACATTTACATTAACAGTATGACCCGTGTCTGGCATTCACCTGGTAATCATGGAATCCAGTACTATAATCATGGCTACACAGGACTTTACATTTACATTAACAGTATGACCCGTGTCTGGCATTCACCTGGTAATCATGGAATCCAGTACTATAATCATGGCTACACAGGACTTTACAGTTTACATTAACAGTATGACCCGTGTCTGGCATTCACCTGGTAATCATGGAATCCAGTACTATAATCATGGCTACACAGGACTTTACAGTTTACATTAACAGTATGACCCGTGTCTGGCATTCACCTGGTAATCATGGAATCCAGTACTATAATCATGGCTACACAGGACTTTACAGTTTACATTAACAGTATGACCCGTGTCTGGCATTCACCTGGTAATCATGGAATCCAGTACTATAATCATGGCTACACAGGACTTTACAGTTTACATTAACAGTATGACCCGTGTCTGGCATTCACCTGGTAATCATGGAATCCAGTACTATAATCATGGCTACACAGGACTTTACAGTTTACATTAACAGTATGACCCGTGTCTGGCATTCACCTGGTAATCATGGAATCCAGTACTATAATCATGGCTACACAGGACTTTACAGTTTACATTAACAGTATGACCCGTGTCTGGTATTCAACTGGTAATCATGGAATCCAGTACTATAATCATGGCTGCACAGGACTTTACAGTTTACATTACCAGTATGACCCGTGTCTGGCATTCACCTGGTAATCATGGAATCCAGTACTATAATCATGGCTACACAGGACTTTACAGTTTACATTAACAGTATGACCCGTGTCTGGCATTTACCTGGTATCCATGGAATCCAGTACTATAATCATGGTTACACAGGACTTCACAGTTTTCTTTAACAGTTTGACCCGCATCTGGCATTCACCTGGTAACCATGGAATCCAGTACTTTAATCATGGTTACACAGATTTTCACAGTTTACTTTAACAGTTTGACCCGCGTCTGGCATTCACCTAGTAATCATTGAATCCAGTACTAAACTATTGGTCACACATGACTTTACAGTTCAAATAGGCCATAGGGGTTAGAACTATGAAGTTGAGATGGGATGGGATTTGAATGTTTAGTCACAATTTATAGAAAAATGGGCTAAGACCGGTTAAAATCATGAATTGACATAGGATGGGCTTTGAAGGGTTAGTTACTCATCAATAACTTGGGCTTAGAGTAGTATCATGGAATTAAGATAGGATGGACTTTTTGAAGGGTTTGTCATCATGCAATGATGTAGTCTAAGATCCATTAGAATAGTGAAATTGTGGTGGGATGGGCTTTGAAGCGTTAGTCACTATACAATTATTTGGGCTAAGAATGGTTAGAAACTATAAGATACTTTATGTTGTTGGGTTCATTGTGTAACGCATCTTTCAAATAACAGGACATAGTGATCATATAGGTATTGAAACTTGCTACTTTGAAATAGGATATAAAACAGCATCAGACAGCAATATGCTGGTAATCCTGGTATTGGGGGAAGTGTGGTGATGAGGTGATTCGTTGCCCCGCAAACTGCAGCAGTTTTGGAGTTGCCTCATTTTTCGCATGTATTGTGCTTCCATACTTAACCTGTATGGGTACCATTACCAGTATGAAATTGCCCTTGCCACAAGGATTTCTGGTTTTTAAGTGGGATGATGTTGATAGGAATGTATCTTTAATCTATGTCTCTGACTCTTCCAAAATGAAAATATTAGCATAAATAGAAATTGCAACGGTATGAACAATGTTGTTTCCTTTGTGATCTTAGGTAGAAGCCATTGTAACAAAAGACAAAATTGCTTATAACATGTATTTCTTTTTCTTTCATTAGAAACATACCTTAGTGCTCCTCCTATTGATGCATTGAATAAATATGTTTCAATAAATGGTTCAAAGGTGCTTGTTAACCCATCACCAAACAATAATGACATTTAACTACTTTATGGCAGACGACTCTGGAAAACATTATGGAAAAAGGAGAAATTGCTCGCTAAGGTTTTCTGCTCTATCTGAAGAATATTTCATCACATTTTGAAATGTCGTCTGCAAACTCTTTCAATTTGGGACAGTCCAAAATTTGTTGTTTGGGAAAGGGTTAAATATTTACTTTTCACACCAAACCAACAAAATTCAAGAATGACTGCAATGTAAGATAAATCAAATCTGTGATAAAATATTGTAAAAAAAGAGAGAAATATTTGTTGATGCAGGTTTACATGAAGGACATCAATAGTTTACCAGTACTGGGGTTTGAACGAGACATACCTCTAGATGTCAATGTGTCTAAACAACACTAAACCTGAGGCTGTTCTTCCAGTTGAACTATACAGGTTGTGTTTATATCAGAGCCTAGCAATCCAAACCATGCAATTTGTTTTCCATGAATGCAATTTGATGAATGAGAAAAAAAAAACAGAAATTACTTGCAATGAGTATTCTCTTTATCGTTTTTACAATATTTTCAAATGAATTTAAATATAAATGTATTTGATGTTAAGAAGGATTATAAAAGAGTTTTGCTAATGTTGTAGTAAAGCCATGTTGTTGAAATATCATGTAAAACTGGTATTATTACTGAAGAACAACATTAACTTGTATACACATGCATCATTTAGTCCAAATTCAATAGGAGTAGTTGGGGGGAAAACCTTCAAGCTAAAGCTTGTTGGGACTGGGCTTATTTTTCCCACTACAACGTGTATCTGAAATATAACATAGATTTGATAATTGGAATTGATTATATAAGTTCTAGAGAGGAGCCGTCAAAAAACTTTCATAAGGTTCCCCAATATATAATTTAACCCTTCCCCAAACAACAAATTTTCGACTGTCCCAAATTGAAAGAGTTTGCAGAAGACATTTCAATATGTGATGAAATTGAAAGATTTACTTCAGGTAGAGCAAAAAACCTTGTGGGAAAAGGAAAGTCGTCTGCAACAAAGTAGTCAATTTTCTTATTGTTTGGGAAAGGGTCAAAAACAAAAAAACATATGCTGAAAGCATTTAGAAATATCTGTAGAAAATTGCATGATTAATTGCACAATTATCTAAACATTGTTACACAAGTTGCATGCAGTTAATATCTGGCTTTTTAGCGTCTTCATAAACATGATTGATAATGATTTGATCAAAGAAAGCCCACCTGTTAAACCTCTAACCCAAATAAAACCTCAATAACCATAACTGTATCTGCTACAGAAGCCACTCTGACAGAAAGATAAATTACTTCTTAAGAGCAATTAATCCTTTTATTACAATGAAGGCTAGTAGATAAAATAAAGTCAAAGTTACAACCAAATAACGATTTCTTTACCCCACAGTTAACCCTTATAGTGCTGAAACAGACTTCATGCTTATGCAAACAGGTTATATCCTGAGGCCAGCCGCCAAGTAAATTGGCAGCTCGCCTTAAATCTGACTTGTTTGTTACTCTGAGTATCTTCTATCATCAAAATTAATCAGAAATTTACGTTTTTTTAAAAGCAGACGACACACAAATCTATTTAATCGAATCCCATGATGGATTTGAAGAACAGAGTATATGAACCGTCATGCTGCTAAAATACCTTTTCACATTGTTGGTGTTTGTATACCATTGATGCAGAATGTCTTCCTTACCAACAGATTGCTTTTCCACACAAAAACAACTCTCTTGAGATAAGCCAGTATTATCTCTGCTCAATTAGCAATCTATCTTGTCCAAACAGGGGTGGCAAAATCAATTATAAAAACGCCTTAACAAACAAGTGAAGTTTTACTAAAATTTACTATATAAACATTATACAGACAAGCGCAGAAAAGATTTGAAATTTACGAACAAGTACATGTAATTCAAAATCATATTTCACCATCCCCTGCAAACGATATCAATATGAAAATGGAAACAGAAAATAACCTGCATTCAATGGTAATAATTTGACTTATCATATCATTTCAGACTAAAGCTATTTAGCTTTGGGAAAAACAAGTTAACATGTCAATCAATTCTAACTCTATAAAATAATGCAAACAAGGACTCATCCACAAAATTGGTATTCATGCATTGACAAGTAAGGTCGTCTCTAAAACTATAACTAAAGTTTATTCAAACACTCATTCATAATAGATTATGTTGTTGCTTACATACTAACAAATTATTTTGGAGGACGGGACTCGACCTTTTAAAGGAGGTATTGTACTCCTTAGGGTTCTTTACTTCATTGGAGGTCAATCTCAGTGGTGGTAGTACCTGATACCATTGGAGGTCAATCTCAGTGGTGGTAGTACCTGATACCATTGGAGGTCAATCTCAGTGGTGGTAGTACCTGATACCATTGGAGGTCAATCTTAGTGGTGGTAGTACCTGATACCATTGGAGGTCAATCCCAGTGGTGGTAGTACCTGATACCATTGGAGGTCAATCTCAGTGGTGGTAGTACCTGATACCATTGGAGGTCAATCTCAGTGGTGGTAGTACCTGATACCATTGGAGGTCAATCTCAGTGGTGGTAGTACCTGATACCATTGGAGGTCAATCTCAGTGGTGGTAGTACCTGATACCATTGGAGGTCAATCTCAGTGGTGGTAGTACCTGATACCATTGGAGGTCAATCCCAGTGGTGGTAGTATCTGATACCATTGGAGGTCAATCCCAGTGGTGGTAGTACCTGATACAATTGGAGGTCAATCCCAGTGGTGGTAGTACCTGATACCATTCTGGGAGGGGTTGGATTGGGGCCATCTAATGATAGTTTTGGCTGAAACTTGTATATCTGTTTGTGTGCTGTTAAGCGCATGGGTTAAATTGTATGTGTGTAGATGTTTGTGCATGTGCGTGTATGTTTGCTATGGGATTTTGTTTCTCCTTTCATCTTTGTTCATCTTCATCTTTCATCAATGATTTTTATTTGTAAACTAATAGTTTGTAATCTTCATTTTTGGAGGAAATAAAGATTTAATAATATTAAAAAAAAAAACCAATAAATTAGAGATATTTCTTAACAATGGGAGTATCATTACATCTTCCTAATTAGCACCAAAGTTTAAGATTTAAGAAATCTTCCTTTGACGGAATAGTGTAGATTGTTAAACCAAACGTTATTTACAAAATCATCAGCAGATCACTTGATATAGAGATAGGTCGACATAAACGTATCGCAAGAGAAAAGAGAAAATGCGAAACTTGTTGTATGAATGTAATTGAAATCTAATTGCATTTTGTTTTGGTTTTTCCATTTTATAGACATAAAAGAATCGAGATTTGCCAAAATATTACTGTAGAAACAGAAATTTATCAGTTGAGTATGCATGGGGTTTATTCCACTGTGTTAGTTTTAAGGATGGGGTTTATTCAGGTGGGGGTTATTCAGTACACCATTATTACTGCAACTAGCAAAGTACTTAGATACAGTTTTTAAATTCCGTCAGATTAATAATTAATACACTATTGTTTAGTCAGATTCTGATCGATAAGAAACATATATATTACATACATCTTTCATTTTGTCCTGAATTCCTGTTTGTTTTTGCATACGTTCCTCGTATGTATGTTATATGCAAAACTTACCATTTTGTACCGCCTTTAAGACTTGTTTTTCGCCAATTAAAATACTTTCGATTTGACTTGACTTTGGTGCCTTAAGAAAATCCTCGCGGAAAAATCTCACATGAAACCACTTCCAAATAATGATTGTACTTAAAGCAGTTAAGTAATTTTCCAAAAAGGATCATGTATTTCATACAAATATCTACATTTTAGAAACCATAGAGAAGGTATGCACATCATACACTTCTTTTTCAATCGGTCACAATTCTTTTATTAAGAGAAAAACTGCTATAAACAGGCGAACGCAACATCAATAATCAATCGATGTCAATCATATAATATATATAATCTTGTATATATATAATGAGCACTGGTTTATCGAGGAATAGGACAAATCAAAAAGTTAATCAGTATTTTTATATTTAATATAACCAATTAACACTTTTTACAATTAACTATAAAAGAAAACAAATAGAATTTTACATACACAATCACACGAAGAATTCATTTAAATATCATTCTATGTCTTGATGACAATTTTCGCGCGCGTCCCGCAATTTAAAAAATCGATAATTAAACTGGGGCATACCTAAACATCTACTATCGCGTTGTGATTTGCTAGTTCTTTTACTACCATAGTTTGATTGGATGTCTCTTAAACCCTATGATTAACAATTAAACCCATAGTTTAAGAGACTTTAACTTGAGACCATAGTTTAAAGTCGCTTAAACCATGGGTTTAACAGGATTATTGTGCAAAGGGCTTGAGAAACCATGTTTTAAAGGTTAAAACCATGGTTTAAAGAAAAGATATTTTTAAACGATATTTTATGCCCCAGAAACTATAGGTTTAAGAGAAAATCGCTTAAACCCTAGGTGTCAGACTTTAAACTACAGTTTCTGTTAAACATAGGGTTTAAGAGAAAATTACTTAAACCTATAGTTTCAGACTTTAAACTATGGTTTCAGCTTTTTCGACTTGAAACCATAGTAGGTTTCAAGTCTGTTAAAGTATTGGTTTAAGTGATAAACCCTATGTTTAACTGTAAAACCCATGTTTTAAGCGAATTATTGTGCAAACGGCGTTCCATAGAATACCCGATTTCATTTTGTCTTGCAGATAACCGTCATTATGTCATGCAGATGACCGTTCTTGTATATTTAGAGCAGACGGATTCCACTGCTATTGTATTTTTAGAGCAGACGGATTCCACTGCTATTGTATTTTTAGAGCAGACGGATTCCACTGCTATTGTATTTTTAGAGCAGACGGATTCCACTGCCATTGTTTTTTAAGAGCAGACGGATTCCACTGCTTTTGAATTTTTAGAGCAGATGGATTCCACTGCTATTGTATTTTTAGAGCAGACGGATTCCACTGCTATTGTATTTTTAAAGCAGACGGATTCCACTGCTATTGTATTTTTAGAGCAGACGGATTCCACTGCTATTGTATTTTTAGAGCAGACGGATTTCACTGTTTTTGTATTTTTGGAGCAGACGGATTTCACTGCTTTTGTTTTTTTTGGAGCAGACGGATTTCACTGCTTTTGTATTTTTGGAGCAGACGGATTTCACTGCTTTTGTATTTTTGGAGCAGACGGATTTCACTGCTTTTGTATTTTTGGAGCAGATTGATTCCACTGCTTTTGTATTTTTGGAGCAGACGGATTTCACTGCTTTTGTATATTTAGAGCATACTGATTTCACTGCTTTTGTTTTTTGGAGCAGACGGATTTCACTACTTTTGTATTTTTGGAGCAGACGGATTTCACTGCTTTTGAATTTTTGAAGCAGACGGATTTCACTACTTTTGTATTTTTGGAGCAGACGAATTTCACTGCTTTTGTATTTTTGGAGCAGACGGATTTCACTGCTTTTAGATTTTTGAAGCAGATGGATTTCACTGCTTTTGTGTTTTTGGAGCATATGGATTTCACTGCTTTTGTATTTTTTGAGCAGACGGATTTCACTGCTTTAATATTGTTGAGCAGACGGATTTCACTGCTTTTGTATTTTTGGAGCAGACAGATTTCACTGCTTTTGTATTTTACGAGCAGACGGATTTCACTGCTTTTGTATTTTTGGAGCAGACGGATTTCACTGCTTTTGTGTTTTTGGAGCAGACGGATTTCACTGCTTTTGTATTTTTGGAACATTTCGTGTTTGGGTTCTGGATGTAAGCATGGTTTTAAAACCTTAAATCAAAAACGAGAAAATGATCAAAAATGTTTTTAATTTTGCAACTATGGTTTAAAATCAGGTCTACACAGAGCCCTTCAATACTTTAATTCTTTACTTTACACCAAGTTCTGCTGAAGAAGGGTTTCTGACGTCATCGTATTAAAAACATCAATTTATAATACAACACAAAGACGTTTTGTAAGTAAAGCAAATGCCGAACTATCGAATGCGATAAATGACAATAATTGTATTCACCCATTTCTCAACAGAAATAAGTTTCAACGCATATTTAACGGAGAGAAAACAATCGTATTAAAGCAGGATTAGGTCCCGGTTTCTATTTTTGCCCTAACGAGTAATCATTTTCACGATAGCGTATATTTCGTAAATAGCAATTTTAGACCGTTAAACCGTTCAAACTACGTAAGTCGGAATGGAAAAAAAGCTGTTAAAATCCCATTTGTCCTTAAATCAGTTTGACTTTAAATGGATACATCGTAATCGGTGACGTTGCTTGTACGACTATAACCGTTTGTCTCGAATGTAATTTTGTCTCATTAGAATTTGGTTGATTCGAAATGAAAGCCTAAGCAGAGCGAATCATGAAATATGAATACAAATGATCACGCTTTCTTCGAGATATTGCGGAAAACCATTGTGACAAAAAGAAAACATAACAATGGGTACCTATGTTTGCTTCCAACGCATTATGTTGGACTTGGATACATTGGTGGCAAAATATGATTTCGATTTATTTGTCTGTAAATGCTATATATTTTTTTGCGCTTGTTAAAGTTCCCTTGTTCATTAAGGCTTTTGGGCAAGCAGGGTAATACGGACAATTGATTTTGCAAATTAACGAAAGCCTCGTTTTTAGTGCCTATAGTTTATAAATAGAGGTTGTTTGTATTCTGCTTGTGAGAAAATATGTTTGTGTTATTGATTGTGTATCAAGAAACCACCCTTCTATATGTACGGGCACTTAGAGGAACTTGCAAGTCAAATAAAAAAAAGAGAAAGAAACCATCATTTAAAAACTATGGGTTTATCTCATTGTGTTTGTATATTCAAGACCAAACCTAACTCGGATGATCCCAGCTGTGATTGCATTGAATCGAATATCAACTTCTGGATCATCCGAACTAGACAAAATCATGCACTGTTTAACATCATACTCCAAGAAATAGAGCTTCTTTTCCCCATGAAACGGCATGGAAACGATTGAATCAAGGTCCTTGCATGTGTCAAAGATAAAGTAGAATATTCTTAAATCATTTTCCTTTTTTTTTTTGGTTTCTCAAGATAGTCTCGCGTTTTTGGTACCCATTATTTTTACTTTACTAGGCTTATTTCGATTTGTGAAGATTACAATGTAAACTGGTTAGCCTAATTCCGAGTTTTCTATATTCTACAATACAATGGTGAGGTCAGGGTTTTGTAAATGGGATAACCTAATGTTAAGTCGATATAGTAAATTGGAATGTCGAAAATTGGTCGTTGTAATGAATATCGAATCATGTCATAAGAAAATCGTTTCTTATATGAAGTAGATAGCTTTCGTCAATCGTTCAATATCAAAGTTCGAATTGTTTAGAGTCGGCGTTTGAATTGATTTGACATACATTGATAAGCGTATTAGAACAATTCTGCATTATGAATATTGAAAAAAGTTCAAATAGATATGGCTTCATATTGTGCTGACTGCTTGAAACTCGAGACAGAAGAGCTTTAAACACAGTGACTATTACTCATTATATGCAAAATCTTCTTTTACAACACTGTCTCTTAAAGCAGGTTATGGACTTCTTCTTTGTAAAAGCAATAAACTAATCAATGGTAGAGTTATCAATTGATAGCTGAGATGTTCTTTGCAAATTATAAATTGTCGTTTACATACGTGAAATGTTTCAAAAGTTAACAAAATTTGCTTTTGGAATTTCCCCGTTATATGAGACATAAAAAAGGTTAAAGATCTGGATGAAAACACATGGGAAATAAAAATCGTAACAATTTGAAAGTTTTTTACTGTTTCGAAATGTTAAACTGTTCGGAAAGTCTGTATGGGGTAATGGCTGCAATGTATTTAGATCGGCGTTTAAATAAAAACCATTCTTGAAGAAATTTAGATCTATACCTTTAACTGTCTTTACTTTTCTAATTTGTTTATCTTTCCTATTATGTCGGGAGAGGCGACGGGTTATGTACAAATAGTGGAGGGCTAAAATCCTTTTCAAATGGCGGGCTATTGAAATATTTGTAGAGCGATTTAACGCTAGACAAAAAGATAGTTAACTTGTTCAATGTACAACCCAAAATGCTATAGCAGTGTCTATTCTTTTTTATCTTTGACTAAGTGTTTGACGATTCAAATCGGAGTGTTATAATGGATATTATGTAGCACTTATAGTTCGTAATATGTGTGATTTTATGCTATCTAAATGAGAGTGTTTGATTAGGCGATTGTTTTGGTGGAAGGGGGGGGGGGGTAATGTTGTATCAAATATCTAATCCACCCCTTCATTACTCAAGAGTTAGTTGTGTTAAAGGAAGGAATTGTTTTGAACCTTTACAGTGCTGGAACCGACTTCATGCTTATGAAAACAGGTTAGCTCCAGGTCAGCCGCCAATGAAATTGACGGATGGTCTGTGATCTAACCTGTTTGCCGCTCTAAGTATCTTTTCTCAACAAAATTAAGCAGATACTTAATGTTTTGAAAAGCAGACGACACAAGCTTCTATTTTTAGAATATTACCCAGCATTCAAAGGGTTAGAGTACAATTTCGTGACAATTATTTCTATCGAAATCACGAGAAACATAACATTTGTCATTTCAAACTTATGTGTTCTCTAACGTTGCTTTCAATTTGGATCGGTCATATAAACCCTTGTTCTAGAAACGTTGTGGTGTTTTAAGGATTCTGGTGGACATGTCGATTATTGGCATCTATTCCTGTCGAAGAAAACTTTAAACACACTACACCAGTCCGAAATTAATGATGGATTAAATGTGAAAGTGTTGACATTGAGTTTTTGTTTACACGGAATAGTGACAGTTTTGTTTTGAATTCGTGGTGTTTCTTTTGAAACCATATTCGTTGATATGTTTGAATATGGCTAATACGCAACTTGTACGACGCAAAAGTCTTATATATATTGACAGAAAAACTTGAAAAGGTTGACCGGAATCTTTAACTGTTATATAAGGTTTCAAATGCGTCAATGCAACCTTTAAATGTGCTTTTTCACAGATGAGAGGAAATTTGATAAGTAAAAATGTATTCCTTTAAAAGTACATTTTAGCTGCAGAGTTACATGGATAAACATTAATTCTCCAAAACAGCATAACAACTGCACTGTTATATGATACCCTCCAAAGAATAGTCATTGGAAGCAAAATTAGAGCGTATTTAATTCTTGTTTATACAGTGGATTATCACAAATTATGTTCCAAAAGCATGACATCGCTTTTTAGATATACCGCATTTAAACTGTACATACTTATAAGAATCATGCTTTCTGAATAAAGTATGCTTCAATTGATAATTTTATAATTGTATATCATATATCGATACGAATAATTTATTGAACGACATCTCATTCCGACTTTCAAATTCACTCTTCTGTGAGTAAACACCTTTAACCCTTATAGTGCTGGCACCGACTTCGTGCTTATGCAAACAGGTTAAATCCAGGCCAGCCGCCAAGTACATTGGCGGATGGCCTGTGATCTAACTTGTTTGCTACTCTGAGTATCTCTCCTCGTCAAAATTTAGCAGATATTTAAGGTTTTGAAGGGCAGGCGATACAAAAGACTATTTTTAGAAAATTACCCAGCATTCTAAGGGTTAACAGAGTAAGAAAGTCCTTTTGGGTATCCGTTGTTTAGCAAGCAGAATAGCGTGCGATGATAGGTTTCTAGGTTTATCTTTGTTCAAGTTTGACAAATACATCCCATTTATCCAAACTAGTCAAGCAAGCAGCAGGAGTATCAAATCAAGTCGGTCGGGCAAATCGATTGTGACACTTTGCTTGCCAAATATAAAATGTTTATTACAAGCTAATATTGTTTCACGGAAAATGTGTGCCAATATGCCTAGTATAGGGCTTATTTCAAAATGCTTTTTTTGCTTTAAGTGCAGATGGATTCTCAACATGCTAGTAGAACATCAGATGTGGTAAGACATCACGGTCATATAGCATAAATGAAAGACAGGGAAAAAGTTGTACATAAAGAATACAGTTTCTCATCATGACATTATTTGACTTATCTTAAATGAATCTTAAAGTGATCAGCTTTGGAATGAGCATTGACATATACCTGGTATCATGTGTAATGAGTCATTAATGAAGAACAATGATAACGATGCAGAACGAATGACTCGATTGCTGTACGTCCATGGTTCGGAATCAACGGTTGAGAATTGAGGGATGACAATTTTCGGGCCTTCCCCCTCCGGTGGGAAAGAAGTCCCGAGGTTTGATCGGTTCGGTGGATCGTCCTTGCCCGCCTCCCGGACGGCTTCTCTTACGCCCAGTAAAGGACTGTCTGGAGCCCAAACACCCAGGTAATATATGACGTTAAATAAACCATTTTAATTCAGTTAATGATGGAAATATATCATATTTGATATAAAAGTGAATTACATTTTACAAAGTTAAAATACCTCTCTGTGAGGAATTCCTAATCGTTTTTTCTACCCTTTTACTGAGGGCCTTGGGAGCAACACTAATTTATCTCAAGTTTTCCGATAGATTTTCACACAACCGCTCTACATTCCATGCTAATTAACCATGGATTGGAATGCCCCACAAACTCTGTTCGCTGACAATATAAGTAAAATCTGGGTCAAATAAAGAAGTCACGAACGTCCGATTGAACGTAGCTAGCCGTGCATCGACATGTCTGTAGATAGTGAGCGTGACTTGAAATACAGATGTTTCGTGTTCGAGACACTAGCTTTGCCAATATTCACTCAGATATTTCATTAAGATGATTCGAATGGTTTAGTTGAATATATTCTGTCTTATATTCAATGGAGCTTAATCGAGTTTAGTATTCACTCTGATATATAAAAATATTTCGAATGATTACGTTCAATATTCTCTCTGTTATTTAATAAAGTTCACTCGATTGTTTTAGGCAAATTTCCCCTTGTGGAAAATATTCCGAATTGAATTGCGCGAGTTTTCTCTATGTTTCTCCATGTTTTCCATGCTGTGTGGGTCAACTGCTTTCAAAGGTTATTTCGACACGTCTATGGTTACCACTCTGGTACTTTCATGTCTTCTGTAAAAGGAATTGAGTGAAATAAAGATTTTACATTGTATTATATTGCATTGTATTGTATTGTATTGTATTGTATTGTATTGTATTGTACTGTATTGAGAAATTGGATAAACTTGAAGAAGGTCAGATAGAGGTATATATATAGCTAAGAGGAACGGGATAATGACGGGGAACTTGTCAGTGGTCCACTTGACATATATTATCATAATCGTTAACCAAACATAAACTGCTCACTGTGTGACCGCAAACCCATACTGCAAATTGTGACTGGTTTGAAACGAAAGGGTCTTAAGACGCGATTGTATGAATTATTTCACTCTTTCGTGATATTAGAATTGAATTTATTGCCAAAAATAGGAAATACAACAAGGTTCTTCAGCATAATTATGCCATATCTTCACCACACAAATATGAATGGGATGATAAAATGTATCTATATCGAGTTTTATCATACGGTAACTCGCTAGACATGTGATGTCATTTGATCAATACAAGATAAAAGCGTCAATCTGTGATAAAGTTTTCTTAAAGTTGACTTCAAAGATAACTTCCTTTAATCTTGCATTAGTCTTGTCAAAAGATTAAACACGCTTACAGTTTATGTAGGTGTCAGTAAATTTAATGTGTACTAGTAAAGATCATTTAGAGTCATAGCAAAATAGATGATTTCCTTGGAGAGTGACCCTTGGGCAAGCTACTTCCCCCTTGACATATTATGATGGAGTACCAAGTAAACAGTATACAACCTAAATATTATTGAAAAAGGTGTTGAAATGTATGTAAAAAACAGAGCCGGTATAGGTCATTGCTCTGGTTATTGTAGTGATAAGTCGGTCGAAGTGGAATGTGAATGTCAGGATTAATTTGATTTGGGAAGTCCCAATAAATCGTTAATAACCAACAATAGCTGACCATCCACCACACGACCCCGTATATCGGCTGGTATGTGGACAACTCTGCCACACTGTACACTTGTTTATTAGGACTTACACCTACGCGTTTCCCTATACTATACAACATTGATTAAATTTGATGTTGCTGTCGTTGTTGCAAAAAGTCATATCTTAACCCATTGCCAAACAATGACGACATTAAACATCTTTGTTTTGCACACGACTCTGGAAAAAATTGTGGGAAAAGGATAAATTGATCGCTAAAAGCAATTCATCCTGTTCCCACAAGGTTTTCTGTTCAATCTGAAAAATATTTTTCAATATCATCACATTTTGAAATGTCGTCTTCAAACTCTTTCAATTTGGGACAGTCGAAAACTTGTCGTATGGCAAAGGGTTAAGCCATATATTGGGCTTTTTTCAATGTAATTGAGAGCAGTTTAACGCTGGTGAAATACACACAGAATGGTTAATTTATGTGTATTTTTTCTGAGAACGCCCTGAGAAAGGATGGTATCGAAACGAATCCTCAACCAAACCAATCATATAGGCCAACATTCTTGTCAGATGTTTCTAAGAATACTGGACAGTGCACACCTATAGCTAGAAGGAATAAGTTAGACATAGCCTATCGCAGATTACGGTTGTTGTGAATAAATCTTTGTAAGTGCTTATTTGGACTTGAATCATTTATGAATAATGAGTTTTTCTCTCATTCTCTAACCAAATACAGTCAAAAGACGAAAAGAATGAAGATAATAAGTCAAAGCTTGCCGGCAGGACTAAAGCAAGTTAAGTTCTAATTAGTTCTACATCATTGCATGTGGCAGATTATACAAGTGTATGTGCTGGTGTTAAGAAGAACACCTTAGTTGGCTCTTGAAAAAGATACAAATGAAAAGATTGGAAGAATCAAATGCTCTTCTTTTGAATCTAATTATCGCGGGAATAATTTATTTTATTATAATATCCACCATGGTATCGGCAAACAAACTGTCAATCAAACATCATTAGAGGGTTATCCATTAGTTTTTATGCAAATAATCTAATATTTCAGACATGGTCTTTAGCATATGGCGTTCTTGTACAAGACTTTAACACAAAACATTTCAAACAAAATGGTTATGGTTAGATATGGTCTAGCATACTACTATACGTAACCTTATTAGTTCATGTAAATCGTACAAGAATGTAGATGACACGCCAAAGCTTCCCTGCAAGACTAAAGCAAATCCTTCACAACACCGGTGTTCGTGCATTAAGTACTCAGATTTTTGTGATGAGCGGTAACAGGTCTTTGGAAAGATTTTATTTCTGACCTGAAAAAATATCTAATGATATAAAAATTGAAAACCCAAATAAAATAACACAGTTTTGCTAAACAAGAGCGATTTTCGACTTTCAAACGTTTCCCTTCTCGTTTTATATAAACAGCAGCCGGTCCCAAAAATACATTGTAACGAAAGAAGAAATTTCTCGTTACGAGCAATTTCTTCTTTTGTTACAATGATTTCTGCTTAACGTCACAGAGAATCCGTTCATTTTTGTCGTCTGCTGTTGCTCTCAGTTTGGACGAGAAACAAATTCTCGTATAGTGGAATTGACTAAATCGATTATCGTGTGATCTTTATGTAATTAGAACCTCAGGTGCTACTTCGCTGTATTTGCATTTTACCCCTTCTTTGGCTATCGCAATCTTAAGTAGGGTACAATGACTTTTCCAATATAATCACATTTCAATATAGATTTGTGTGAATTTCTCAAAGAAGCCCTCACAAATGTATCATATTTAATTAAGTATCGTGTGTATGATAATTTAAGTATTACATTTACCTGTATTTTGAAATGTAATTATTTTCTAACACAGCATGAATATCTAGAACCTGTACTATAACGATTCGTTAGTGTATGTCCTCGGTTACATAACTGTCGTAAGAATGAACTCCAAAAGTTAACTTTGTGTTTGTTTTGTTTTTTGGAATGAAAAATAGTGTTGTGTTTGAAAGTACGATATATGTTTACAGATTCCATTTGCGTCTAAGTTAAAGCTTATTTGATGTACTCTTTTGCTCTTTATATAATAGTTTATGAGGAAATGTAGCGTACCTTTGTTAAACAGGAACCAGCTAGACATTGCATGAAAGTAATATGAGGCTAACGCCAAACATGCTCGCAATATGAGAGACAATTATGGCCGAGTGATGAGTGTTTGGGTTGTTATCTCGTTTTGGAACTCTGCTTGCCTGTCTGTCTGTATTTCTGCATAAATTACTTTGTCAGTCTTTACTAGATTTTGTTGTGATTATTACAGTATAGGCACATGTAGAGAAAAATACGGTTTTTGCCTAAAATACGAAATTCTATTGACGATATCTTAATTGGCCATTTTGGTTAAGGCAGCATAACACGTTATATTTTATCGGTGAAGCATATTTGATAGGTTCAATTAACTGAACATTAGAATTGAAAGTTAAGATTATTTGATAACACTGCAGAAGCTTTTTGTCGTTACGAAACGCCAGATTTTCGATCGTTCTAAATTTAAAGAGTTTGCAGACGACATTTCAAGATGTGATGAAATTGAAAAATAATCTTCTGATAGGGTAGACAACATTGTGAGAAAAGGATAAATTGCTCGTTGAGAGCAATTTCTTCTTTTCCCACAATGTTTTCCATAGTCGTCTGTAACAGACTGGTCAAATGACGTTATTGATTGGTAATTGGTTAAAATGATTCATGTAAGCTTGTTTGTATGAGAGGGTGTCCTTCAAAGCAAAGCATCAAGCGCTGATAAAGGTTGACATGTTTCGCCAATTTGCTACTGACGTGAATACAAATTACTTTAAATGGTGATTTAACCATCCTTGTATTGTATTGGAACAGTTTCAAAATGAAACCAATCTTAGATTACAGTAATAAAATAAAAACCACCTGCATTTGCGTAATGATTATAAAGAAAACACTGTGACTTTGAATTCTCTTAACACATTGGCACTTAACGCCATATTTTTGCGTCTTGCCGCAGATGGCTTTCAAAGACCATTTTGACAAAAGGAGGAATTGTTTGTCACAAGCAATTACTTCTTTTTCTTCAATGATTTTTCAATCTATTCACATATCACAACGGCAGAACTAAAAGGTTTTTCACATGTTTACAAAGTTTTTCTAAAGTCGTCTGCTTCAAGTAAAAACATGCCGTCTGCAGGAGGTAATGATTTAAAGAGCAACTTATCTTTTTACCACATTTGTTTGCGAGAACTTCTGCAGATGATGTTATGGTAAAAAGAGGTTGTATCGAAATATAGGGCATTAAAAGTGGTTAGAGATGAGAACCTTTTACCATTAGACCGGCGTCTCCTAACTTCGAACCGCATGACTGGTCGTTTTTGGTCATAAAGGACAGACTAACAAGAAGTGGAATTCGTCTTCAACAAATGCGTTTGTTAGGTTTCAGACAATAATAGACAGTATCTGTATTCGCGATCAATGTTTAAATGCCTACCGCTTTCAATCATACGTTTACGACCTAAATAATTAAGATATCAAACTATATGAAAAACGTTTATTCTTGAAAAGTCATAAACCGGATATCTCACTAATCTACAAATCCCTTTATGCAAATATGACAATTAAGTTATAGGCGCTTCATTATCTATCATGCACTAACGGGAGTAAAATCTCCTGGGGCGACCTTTTAATCCTTTCTCAAACAATAACGACATTTGACCTTTTTGTTGCAGACGACTTTAGAAAACATGGTGGGAAAAGGAGAAATTGCTCTTAACGAGCAATTTTTCCTTTTCCTACAAAGTTTTCTGCCCTATCAGAAGATTATGTTTAAATTTCATCAAATTTGGAAATGTCGTCTGCAAACTCTTTTAATTTGGGACAGTCGAAAATTTGGTGTTTGTTAAAGGGTTAAAAGCTGCACGAATATACGAGACCGGTATACGAGAAATTAGTCGATACGAGTAAACTTTTTCTCACCATTTTTTTAAAATCGAAATTAGGATTATTTTGCATTACATGAACACTGTTCATATTGCAGTTCATGCATGAGCTAATCATCAATTGATTTCTACTATAGTCTTATATGATTAGAGTAATTCAGTCACAGACGATGATGGGCTAGTTTGCTCAAGTTCAAGTAAAAAAATACTTCCGAACAATCAGTACAGATTATGACTGGGATGCGCTGTTAGATCAGTTTAAAAAAGGTGATTGCCCAGTCCATATTTTGTGCCGAAATATAACGCCCAGGGTAATCGAATTTGAGAAGTTTTTATTGAAAGGAGTATTAAATATCTTGTGTTTATTTCGTAAGGGCTTTATAAAGTTTTTATCGAAAGGAGTATTATGTATCTTGTGTTTATTTCGTAAGGGCTTTACAAAAAGTCTATATGTAATGTGTTATATTGCCATGCCCAGCTCTTGACGATGGCAGACGTCCCCAAAACTGACTGACAAAAAGGACTGGCCAAGCCGGGCAGAAAAAACAACGACATTTCAAGCCAAAAGCCGTCCTCGGGATTTGAGCCCATGCGGAGGTCATGTGATTTTAAGATCTGTACTCATTAACCCTTTCCCAAACAACAAATTGTTGACTGTCCCAAATTGAAAGAGTTTGCAGACGACATTTCAAAATGTGATGGAATTGGAAAATAATCTTCTGATAGGGAAGAAAACATTGTGGGTAAAGGAGAAATTGCTCGTCACGAGCAATTTCTCCTTTTCCCCCAATGTTTTCGAAAGTTGTCTGCAACAAAGTGGTCAAATGTCGTTATTGTTTGGGAAAGGGTTTAGCTTAATCTACTTGGCCATAGAGTGTCTACCATTTTAGAGTCCAAAGAACGATCATACGTGAAACTAATCATTAAAGTGTAAGAGCTGAGAACGTACATTAATGAGAACTGAAATTGTTTTTCCCATTTCTATGTAATGAACAAAATACATTATATAGTAAATAGAAAAAATTCAAAGCATGTTTTGTTCAGGGATTGGTATAAACAGTATCTCTACATGAAAAAACGCACCTCCCACCGAAATAGAAGTTTAATAATGTACCCTATACATGTATTATCTATTTTCTCACTAATCAATCTTCGCCGATTTCATTGGTACTCCCCGTATCATTACATTTTAACAAATACTTTAGAATTGTTTACCATATATTTATTCTAACGAAATAAGTTTCTATTTGACCAGTGTTAAGGTAAGTTATCATATCAGAAATATTCCTCTTAAGATTAAGCTTTATGCTTGGACAGGCGTTTGTTATTTATAATTGTTCGTGTACATGTACTTGATTAAATTAATTCAGTCAACACATTTCTTTTTTGTATACAAGCATTTAAAGCAATTGTTCTACAAGTCCGTACAATTTTTCTTCTTCAAGTGTTCAGAATGTGTGAACTCCTTGCATGACATTAAAAAAGTTAAAACCTTAATCATAATCTTTTTATAGGTTGAATAAACACCAAGGGGAAAGGAAAAAACATAATGTAGACTGAATCTGGACATTAAGAGTAAGTCACTTCCACAACGTTCTCAAACCTTATCTGGACCTGTCGAATATAAGGCATTTGGTGAAAGCGTTTATGTTGGAAGCGGGTTTTGAAGAAAGTTATCAATCAAAATAACCGTAGTGATATTTTTACCAAATGCACGCATCTCAGACACCTTTGCAGCAGACGACATTCGAAACCATTGTAACAAACGGAATATCTCTCCATGATGAGCAAACATTCGCCGCTTTCGCATAGCGATGCCATTTCTTTCTTTTTTTTGTTACAAATTTTCGGTTTTCATGAATTTTATTGTCAGTTTTAATATTGACTGCAGTATATAGTATCTCAGTCAGATCAAACAAACGGTTAACCCTTTCCCAAACAAATAAATTGTCGACTGTCCCAAATTGAAAGAGTTTGCAGACGACATTTCAAAATGTAATGAAATTGGAAAATAATCTTTTTATTGGGAAGAAAACCTTATGGGAAAAGGAGACATTCCTCGTTACGAGCAGTTTCTCCTTTTCCCACAATGATTTCTAAAGCCATCTGCAACAAAATGGTCAAATGTCGTTATTGTTTGGGAAAGGGTTAATCGATAAACAAATTGTTTAACTTATTGAGCATACATTCACTTTGTAGGAAAGGAAATCAACCTCACATTGACTCAATAAGATTTGAATGTATCAATGAGCAATTTCTCTTTCTGTCACTTCAGTTTTCTAACTAAAATAATAAAAAAAGAAACTGTTCCTTTTTTGAATCGGGATTCGTGTGACGTGTATCGTATTGCATGATCAGCAGGATATTTTTCTAAAATATCGGTTTGTTTTCAGTTGTTCACCTTTGTTCAGGTATGTTGAACCAGACGACATTTGAACCAACGAAACAAACCACACCCATTTTCACGAAAGGCTCATACGATTACAGATAAAACGTTGCAAAAAAAAAAGGATAAGGAATCTCGCACTCTGCTAATTCTTATTAAAAAAATAAATAAAAAGAAATAAACACAATATATAAAAGTTTGCAAAGTTGATTATGTCTGTAGTATTTGTCTCCTCTATACAGTAGGCCTACATATATAGCCGTTTCAGAATATTTCAAGCAAAACCTTTCAGAAACCATTTTGACGAAAGGAGAAAATATTTCACTATTTTTTCTTTTGTCTCAATAATTCATCCCATTTCAAATCTTACTACTGTACTGTACTATAACATCTGATTTGGAAGAGCCACAGACTTCTTTATGAGGTAATATGTAAAGGAAGGGAATTCTAGGAAACCTGCTGCAACTAATTTTTCATAATTAAAATCGTTAATTGATATACAAATTATCCTTAAATATTCCATTCCTATTTCATCAACATCTTTAAACCATTGGATTTAAATACTACGTTGATAGTTCCTTTCTATTGCAATAATTAAACATAAGACATAGCAATTGTAATTCTGTCATTTTAGGTAGCATAATTGACGAACTCTGCAAAGCAAACAAAAACACATTTCATCGTTCTAACGTTCTCCCCTCAAACGTTGTACCGACCAAAAAAGGTTATTAATAACCCTTAAAATGCTGGATAATCTTCTAACAAAACGCTTTTTGTGTTGTCTGCTTTCCAAAACCTTAAATATCTGCTTAATTTTGTTGAGGATAGATACCCAGAGTAGCACACAGGTTAGATCACAGGTCAGCCGCCAATTTACTTGGCGGCTGGCCTGGATATAACCTGGTTGTAAAAGCATGAAGTCGGTTCCAGCACTATAAGGGTTAAAAGCGTCAATCAACATTGAATATCTATGAAAAGGCGATATTGTGATCGATAACAGATAATTACAAGTGGTTTTCTACTTCAAGAGTGGACGTGCATTTTGGGCGATGTGGGGAAATTCAATCTAAGGTGCGTTGATGTATGAGAAATCTATAATAGTAAGTTGTGTGTGGTTAACCCCTTTGCAAATAAAAACAAGCATAAAAGTGTACACATAGAAATGATTAGAGGAGATTTGAAAAAATAATGAATAATTCAAGAAGTTTACATGCCTACTAGAGACGACTCTTAAAGTACTGTTGGAAAAGTGACAAATTACTAATTTAAGATATTAGCACTCCCTCGCTTTTAAAATATTGTAAATAAACGCTTAGCTGTTACGCAAAGGTTAATATTTCCGTAAGCCAATTTTACTTTACGAACGTAAGTTTCCGTAACTGTATTTTCGTATTTAGGCAAACGTTTGGAGGTCTAGTTATTTTTTGTGTAACTTTCTAAAAAAGAAACAGTTAAAAACTTAAGCTCAGGTGGCATAGTAAAACGGGTTTACAACAATGTTTAGGGTTACGTATATCAAACGGAAAACTCTCAAAAATTACATGCATAAGTAGCTTAGTAAAACGGTACCCAGAAGCATGGATTGGTGCGCTGCACACCAGGGTATGACTTACAGTATGCTAAATACGATGTTAACCCCTAACTCTAAACGAAATTTGAGAGTTTTTATTGTAGCATTGGTTTACATGGTCGTATGTTTACGTTTATCGCGAATTCTGATAACATTACTTGATAACGACGGCATATCAACTGAAGGAGTGCTTCGTACAGGTTCCCCCATATTCAACTTTATAGCTGGACATTATTAAAAGTAACGAGAGACGACGGTTATAGAGACTTCCTTTCCTTAAAGACGTTACGTTTGTGACAAAAGGTGAAATTGCTAATCCCGAAGTAAAGTTTTTTTTATAATATTCTCTTGATTTATTTGTCAAGAAGGCTCACAAATAAAAGGGATATAATGCTAAAACTCCTATTTCCCTTTGTAAATATGCATCAGCCAGCAATAAACTCGATGTATCCCGGGTTCGAGTCCCCGTTAAGCGGGAAGAAAATATCCGGAACTAACCCACAAACCGGTGCGGTTACTGGTATCCAGGAAGCAGTCATCGAGAGTGGCTTTGAACAAGCTTTCAGCTTCCTTCACAATCGATGTAAAACAAATACGGTGATACGGTATCATTGAAAGAAATGTTGAAAAGAAGGTGACTAGTATGGAAAAAAACTCCCCTGTAATTCCACCATTAAGGTAGAATACCTTTAAACCGCCATTTTGAAACTCATTATTTCGTCGGATTTCGTTCTTGGTATACATCGGCCGGGACCGGAGCTATTCGGTCTTAAGCGAATAGTTCCGACCCAGACCGATGTTTACCGAATACCACGGAAGTAATCTGACGAAGGAAAGAAATGAAAATGGTGGATTACGGGTACTCTATCTTAATATCATTCCTGGCCTGCTAATTTATTTTTTCAATCTTTGGTCACTTAATGTATCTAAATTGTAAACGTTTTTTTTTTTAAACAAAACGGCATTTCAAAAAGAAAAACGATCTGTCTACCTAATATCAATGTATATAGTCATTACCCAATCGATCATTCAATTTTGGTTGTTCAAATACGTTACCTCAATTACATTGAAATTTATTTTAACGCACCTGCAGTTATCTAATACATTAAAAAGCTTTGTCATAAAATGGAGAAATTACACATACCACTTTACAATGTATTTCTCCTTCTGTCACAATGATTTGTTATCAGATATCGCCATGGAAATAAAGCTACATTGTGTATTTGTATATGTTGTCGACCATCATTCCAGTTTTGACTAATACGTACAGTTCATATGGGGGAATAGATAAATATGTTAATGATATTCTTTAAATGAATATAGTATAGAATAGGGATCGTTAATATATCCTTTTGCGTAGATAACCAAGGTCGGTTGCCCTAACGTGTTATTGAAAGGTTTTTAATTTGAATTAACCCAGCCCCTCATACATAGGTTATTGTGCTGATATCAAACCGAACGCTACAGCCATTACAAAGTCTTTAAAATATGCAGCGTTTTTGTTATATTGAGTAGAAACAACTTTTACAGAAAATAAAAAAACAAACAAAAAACAACAACAACAAAACCAAAACAGGAATGACCAATAACAAAACCTGCTTCTTTTGTCAGAATGTTTCTCTAAGTTATATGCTGCAAATATGATAATATAAAACGTGTCCGTATACTATTGGAGGTTAATCTGTATGATTTGTTTTACATAAACGAAATGAGTATTGAACATGGGTGATCAGTTTATCCCACCTTATACAAACGACACTTGAACGCCTTTTGGGCAGACGGAGACCATTGGAGAGCATTTTACCAGAGTGGCTTTACACACCACACAAAATTCTCCTCTTATCAAAACAATTTATTATAATCAATAGCAAATACACCGTTTCTTGTGGATGCTTTTACATTTCTAATAATGATAGTTTCGACAAATTATCAGATTAGACGACTGGACTAATAAAGAAAAGGATTGTAATTTCGATAGAATGACCGCTTGACCCCAAAATAGGATTTTAATTACCGTGTGTTTCATTAGTTGTTGTGTGTTAACTGTGAACCAATGCAATAGCTTGTAAAAATCAAATATACAGGAATAAGTCAGCCATATGCTCGTTATAGCGAGTTGTAACAATGCATTATCAGTAGTCGCGTATGTTTGTATGTATAGATGCAAGAGGGGGATAGAGTTTACCTGTGGCAATGGTTTGGATATACAATGTATCACTACATCGATTAGATGCTGAAAATCATGATAGTATTTACTGACTTGGTAACCTTTCTCACGCCAGTTGATAACCAATCGTGAATGTGGATGTATACGTTTAGGACATATTTTATTAGTTTGGTTATCTCAATACATTTATGCATATTGTGGACTATTTATTCACAAGCGAGTGATTTTTGTACGATTTTGATAAATAAAATCGCCATTCATGTGAACGCAGGTTTGAACGAGGAATATCTCTGTATATAGAGTTTACTTTAACGATGAAGGTGTGAAAGTGAAGGAATACTGTCATAGTAGCATCTAAAGTGTGTTCTTTAACGTGGGAGTGAAGGCGCGAGAGTGAAGAAGCACTGTTGTTATATAACACTGATGGTCAGTGTAACAGTGAAGAAACAGTATCTACCACTGGTGTTATGAGGAACAACAACACCAATGCGACCCGGAGTACCAAGCTCCGTCTCCAGCGGTCCGAGACGACGCTGTACTTGCCCCAAATAGTACACAATAAGATCTCCCGGCTCCGACAGCAGCGGAACCTGCCACCAGACAAGGATATTGTTCGCTCACTAACGCATGCTCATATCGTTTACAGGAAACCAGACCGTGCTAAGAAATTCACGCTGACAGGATGGGAAACAGACGACAAACCGGAAGACGGTGAGTATAGTTTTCTCAAGTACAAAGCTTTATTTGTTTTTATGTTTGTTCAAGAGTACCGCCGTTTCAAACACTCGTGCCATACCACGACACCACTTGAAATCCTTAGTCGTATAGCTTGGATCCAAACCACGGTTCTGCGTGCCCAAGTGGTTTAATTGGACTCGGGGGTTCCGGGTCCGAGCCCTCGTCACCTCTGGTGTCGTGGGAGTGACCTTTGGCGAGTCACTTCAGAGCATTAGCCTTGTACAGTTTGATCGAAGAAAGCCGTTACATAACTGAAAAATATTGATACGGCGTTTAACACCATATAAACAAAACCGGTGGCACATAGTTTGAAGCTAGAACTGGCAAGACGTGATGCTATCCCCATTACCAAAAGTACCATGGAATGAAGCAGCTACTATCATTGGTTTTGGTCTTAGATGTGAACTATAGTTTTGCACTGAGCCCTCGATGTAAGGACGAGGTATAGCCATGGCAATGTAGTCATATCTATAACCTTTAAAGCCATATTAAGATATTGTCATGGTACTGCAATCAAACCAAAAAAGGTCTAGGTTAGATGAATCAAATCTCAAATACTGTCAAAATTGAAAAAGTCCGCCTCACTGCAAAACAAAAATGATAATTCAATCAGAATAAAGACAGGACTAAAGATTTTACGCCCGCGTCCGAATTCAAACCACGATCTTTTTAGCATGACTTCTATTCAATAATGTCTCAAAGGACGCGACATTGCATATTATGCTTTCTTCATATGATATTGCATAGAATAGACTTATAGCTAGCTATCAGTAGAAGCTAAAGTGGGGGAGACATTGATAAACGCTGATTAGAGAAACATAACCATCCGTTTGTTATGATAGAACATGAATCAATGTAAAGTACAACCATAGTCATTTCATCTGACTGCGCATTGCACATCTGAAAATATGTGCACTCTGGGTTAAAAAAGTATCATTATGATTGAAAACCTAGCTCCACGTAAAGATAATGGAAGTAAAGGATTATTATAAGTTGTTATGGATTTATGAAGTGTCGATGAAGAATAAATCACAAATTGCTATAAATGTAGAGCAAATGAAATAACAATAAAAAATGACGTTTTGTGCGGAGGGAACAAAGCGCCTATTTTGCATGAAGCGGGTACCTTTACACAAACGGTCTAATCACATTATATATTTATAAAGCAGATTACGAGATAAGTCTAATCATTACATGTGGGTAATCCAGTGTGAAATCGTACAACGTCCACTCATAGTGCGATATCAAATGAGAGGGCATTTGGTTTAATCTTTAACAATAATTTACCCGATTTGAAAAGTCATTAAGAGTTTACAAAGGTCAAAGAGGCTTTACATACATGTGTAACGAACCGAGAAAGTAAACCCCTCAAAGAGACAAACACATCCGCTCAGTGAAAAACACTGTCGTTCACTGAGCGGTTGTGTTGTCTATATATATACCAGCATGTTCTCTCAAACAATGCATTAGGTTCCTAATTTGCATAAACGTTCAACGAACGTTACATATGTACATGTATAAGGTTATAATCTGTTATGTTGTGTATATCCGTAACAATGCATACTGCAACAACTGCACAATGAAAAAAAAATCGGCAAATTCATGGCAGTCATGCAAGTTTGTATGATGTTTAACGACGTGTCAAAAAGAAGAATTCGTTACATAACTGAAAAATTGTTGATACGGCGTTAAACACCATACAAACCTGCAGTCTTGATCAATATGACGTGCCAACATCAGCAAAAGTCACCGAGCGACCATGACAAATATACTTGTTAAAAGAAACAGCAGACGACAAAACATGCATGACAACAGTATTGTTTATATTGTTTATATAATGGTTAGAAATTGTTGTGGCATCGGGAGTAATACACCCCTTTTCCACAATGGTTTCTATTCATATTTGCAGCATATACTTGAGGTGATATGGTTAAGGGTCTAAAAACATTGAACTTCGCTTAAACGAATATAAATTCAGCCAATATAACCCCTCAGTTTTATTTACCAATTATAAAAATATAACTTAATTGATGATTTTGGATATTTTCCACTGCCAATTTTTGCAAACTTGATGCTACAGAAATATAAACCTTCACGAATATTGCTCAACCAGCGAGGTTTCTGTTTCGTTGTCAATCCTATCGATTTGTGACTACATGCGCTTCCTCTTTGAGCTCATTTCCGGTTGTTGACCCATCAGATTCGTTTGCGAACTTCCGGTTATCCCAGAATCAGTGCCACATAGATTAAATCAAACGACTCTGTCCGTTTAGATATACCGTCCCGAGTTTTAAAACAGAACATTTGGAGTTCGGTTATATTTTACAATCAATGATGTTATTTTGCTATTCTCTCTCTCTCTCTCT